>JAMKCH010015740.1:0-35860 GCA_023653785.1 Ophioderma brevispina
TTTCATTACTACACTGAGGGGAATATATACTGCCTACACTGAGGACAGAAAACTCGAATTGATAAATAATTGACATCGGGTTACAATCCCTATGTTATCTGTTCTATAACCAAATGCAAATGCTTATGTGAACAAAAAAGAATAATACACAGCACACAATGATACCAGATTTTTTCTTCTTTTCCCAGAGATGCTTGCACATACATAATCTGGGGAAAACAAAACCCACACACGCACGGCCCCACGTCGCACGCACACACACAGCGCGCGCACGCACCACACATGCACCCACACTCACATGTCTAGTTAAAACTCAAACTTTACAATTCTGTGAGCCTGTATTACAAGCATGATTTGCCTAGCCCCATTTGGGCTAAAACAGACAACAGATAAAAACTCAGAGGGTGTGATTTTGAATCAATCCCACAATGCACCAGTTTTGGTAAATTAACCCCATAGGGGTCCTGTGCATTCCCACCAAAATCATATTATTAACACATAAAAAACGGACCTTTTCACCATTCTAGACCCCAAAGCATAGGACTTAGGGAATGTTAGGTAGAGATGAAAATGTTTTGTGGACCTCAACTTCTTGAACACCTTTATTACTAAGTACTGCCCATGCATTTTGTAAAGTACAATATAGGATGTTCAATGCCATTATGGGCTGGTTCAACACACCATTCTAGACATAAACTCTACTTCAATGGCCCTGGCTGACCTGATCCACAGTTTCAGGTTTGCCAAGCAAACACTGTACCAACGAAGGAATTCATTGATATTCTCACAATTGAACTTTGCTCTTCTGTCTATTTGACTCAATTTTGTTCAATACTAAACAAGCTGTGCGGTTTGTCATGATTACACAGGTTTACCCATCACTGCATGGGTTTACTTGTGGAAGGTTTAGTGTTTACCCCACAGTTAGAGCAAGTTTTACTGCAGTTTGAACAGAGTTTTGTGTAAGGTGCACAAGTCATCAGTAGTTTTGGCAGTGCAATAACTGTTTGTGGAACAGATAACCTCAAAATGACGGACACAATATTTGCTATGAGAAATCCCCTTCTAGCTAAAGCCAACCAGGGGATATAAAATAAGGATGATGCCATTTGGTGTGATGTGCTTACTTAGGTATTGACATAAATCCCTGCTCTTTCTATGTGAGAGACGCCCACCCAAGGAAAGAGAGATGCATGTGTATGCCAAAACCCATAGAAAAAGAGTGTCTCAAACAGGGTGCACATAAGAGTTTTAAAGGGCAGCCAATTTTAAGGCAATTTCAATGTGTAAAGGTCATTAAGGAATTTACATGTTAATGAATAGGGCCAAGAATGGCAGAAGTTAGGCATCAAGGCAAATGGTAGGGGCACCGAAGGCAACTGCCTTCGGTTATTTTGCGCCCTGGTCTCAAATGCTTAGTACCAAAGTCGAGGGGAAACAAGGTCAAGTCATTGAATGCAATGGACGTTTGGGACTTCTGTGCCCTTACCTCGGAAACAGCAATTTATTTTGTTGAAGACTATTAGCTCCAAAAACATTTCAACCATTTTTATCCAAATCGGAGGCAACTTTAAAATTTGACCCCGTAAAAAGAAATGACCTCTTTAATGACTTTTTTCTGTTTTAAGCCTTTAACTCTGAAAATTGCTGTACATATTACAAACCATACCTTACTGAATCATTAGGGAAAGATTTATGGGAAGAAGTCCAAATTTTAACCATTCAGCTTAGAAAAATTATATACACAACAGTGATCTGAGAAGACAAAAGTGAAAAAGAAAATACCTCGGAATATGAAACTAATAAATTACTTTTGAAAAAAATCACTAATTTCACATTTACTTAGAAAAATGTGTTTGTGACAAAATATTAAAAATAAAAGCATGTTGGGCTGTAGCGTTAGTGAAGTGAAGAAACATAACATGGTATACTTTTCAAGAGGATTGGGTCAATTTAAATATTTGACCCCTGTACATTTTTGTCTTGGCCCCTCTCCGTAAGGCATCATTAGCAGCATATAAGAATCATTTCAGGGCTCCCTGTCAGGCTGTCAACATATTAATCACTCAACCTTTATACTTGAGATGTGTAATGTCTGCAGTCACCGGGGTTTAAGGGTTTGCAAAAATAAACAATCAAGTGGTAGGTACATGTATGAGCCACTGGCACTATTTGATGCTTGGGTTTTTGTTGTCTTTTTTGGGATGGTTATTGAGATACAGAGGAAAAAGTAACATGCTCACTGTGCCACATTCCACTTAAAGCAATAAAAGCACATTTTGAAGAACACCCCCAATTTGTAAAAATTGTGGAGATTAGCAGCGTTGTGTTGTATTGTCTAGTAACTATAAGGAATCAGTAATGTCATTATTATGTATCTATGAATCGTATGTGGGAAAAATATTGGATCCAAAAAATAATGATAAAATTGCGAGATTTTACGCCCAATATTTTTGGTCTCACTACGAATTTAAAAATGTTTTTGAAATCATAGCTTGAACAATAAATATGGGTCAAGCAAATTTTATACCAAAAGTGTGCTTGCGTCAGAAAAGAAGGGATTTTGTAATTAGATGCGGGGATCCCCGATACTAATTCAATGCCACTGCTTTGAAACAAGTAATGTCGGTCTTTTGTTATGAAATGCACTATCTCACAAAAATGATCCTATCTGACTTCATGAAATAACGAAACAGGTAATGGATGAGCTTTGACATGCACATTCACTATGAGCCAAGGTAAGCCAATATACCAGGGCTGAGGTCAGTTGCCTGGATGTGCAGCTGTTAACAACAGCTGACATGCATTTCTGGGTATCATAAATCATGCATTAAGAAACAGGGGTGTATTTTGATAAAGCAGGTGAATGGAAAGCTATTGAATTGTGCCATGGGAAGAGGTTTATTAGCTCATAGTGATATTGCCACACTTGATTAACACGTACATGCGCTATATCCCTGATATTGCATTTGGAATGACTTTTTGAGCGGACAACTGAATATATGGGATCCAAAAATGAATCATTCTAATAACAAAAAGTCCTTTTATGAATAGATAAGTCTACGCTTTCCATTCACAGGAATAGGTGGCTAGCCAATTACCAATGTAAAACTGTGCCATAATCTGATTTTTAGTCTTTGGGGGCACTCTCAAAAAATGCTATTATTGCTAAAACTATGCTACATTGCAACAAACATGTGAGACAAAACAGAAGTTGTATGAGGAAATGTGGAAATACAGTCAAATATTTTCAGCAAAATACCCTGAATGTTTTGCAGGAAAACCAAAGAATGCAGTCTAGCCTTTCAGAGATTACTAATTGTCAGGTAAGAGCTTCAGCCTGACAAATCAATAATAACATGCACAAACCCATTATTTTTCCTGACTTCTTAGCCCTCGTTTGTCATCAATTAGGTAATCAAATGACTGGCAAGACATATGACAGGGCCAAAAATATTCAGAGTACAGGGCCACAAGAGGCTTGCCAACATTCTCATTACAATATCTATAATTACTTCACAATTTCAATACCAGTTAACAAATTCAATTGTTTAAAAAAAAAATTTACTAGTTCTTTTGATTGATATCTGCAGCAAATAAATCCTGCGCAATGACATAAAATAGAGTGCCGCCATGTTGGAATCTGTTTACGAATTTGCGAGACAGTTAGTCCGTCTCATGATGTAATTATGCTGCCGCGGATAAGGTCAAGGCTTAAAGTGCTGGACTAGGAATTAAACCAAGAATTGTGCCGCTGTCAAAACCCACATACCACAGGTATACACACGCATGGTAAGCCAATTGCCAAAAAGGAGAATTCGCCTACTTCTCAAATATTCTGTTTTCTTCTGTTTTTTTCCTTTTTTTCTAGAATCTAACTAAACAGGGGATAGTATTCTGTCAATATACAAATTTTCTGTCTAGGTCATCTCTTGTAATTGCAAAACAGGGATTTGAAAAATATATATGACATTCTGCTTTCAGGTTTCGGAAGCCTGGATAAAAAGCAAACACAAACCAAAAACCATCTTTTCTTTCTTAAATCAGACGAATAGCAAAAAACACCTTTAAAATTTAAATAATTATAAGAAGTGCAGAACTGAGAATTTGAAATTGAAAGGTGCAACAAGAAATGTTACTTTTCTTTCATATAAATAGATAATCTGTACTAGGTCAAGTTCAAATCAAAGTTACAAATTCAATTATTTAATGAATATACAAGACTTTTTTATGTTAAATATAGGGGCATATCGGATCACAGCCTCTCCTCCCGGCTAGCCTCAAACAAAGCCGAGATTTTCATATCACTGAACCGTTAACCTAAGTAAACATGTGTGCCAAATCTTACGTGCATTTTTAATCTCTCCAGAGAAATTTGCACTTTGTATTTTCTTGTCTGAACAGACAGGAATTTACAACACATGCCATGGGCGGAATGATAAGAACATCCCTCTAACTAAAAATGCACCGTCTGAATCACCAGAAATTGTGCAATAACAGTTTTTCTCAGGGATATTTAGTGAACCATAAAAAAATGGTGGTGAGATCACAAAAATGCACCTTTATGAATTTGTAATTAGCATCATATAACAGGCTTTAGTGAGGTGTAGGGACACACAGCTTTCCCCTGTTGGTAGTTTGAAAAGTCCGACATGGTTAAAAGTCTACTGGTGCCAAGCTGAAAAACTCTCTACACTTTGTAAGGCTAGCATAAACAAAATCGAGATGCAGTCACATATATATGTCCTTTTCCACCCCTGTAAGATGCAGCTAAGAAGAGCAGACACTTATGTTTTACCAAAGTTAATGGTTTTGTCACCGTAAGGGCAGTGTCAACCTTGAGCTCGAGTACTATTTGGTTTGTACCTTTGAAATATTTGATTAGTGTCTGTAAAATATACATTTTAGAAATGAAAATTGGACGAGGAACCCGATGATGGCATCAGATTAATGTAAACCTTTCGTATTTTAGAAAAAATACTTTAAAAAAAAAACATGATTTTGCCCCAAAATTTCGACAGATAACAAAAATAATTCGAAATTTTCAGTGATTTCTATGTATTTTTTAGAAACAAGACAAATTTTGTATAGGGGAGGATTTTTCATTTTTTGAAAATAGAGGTTACTTTTTGAAAGATAAGTGTGATTTTTACCTTTCTTTTCCAAATTTGCAGTATATATTGGGAATATCTTTATAGAAACGAAAAATGAAAAATTGAGAAAAAAGTCCTAGAGAAGACCGATTGTATCGTAGGAAAGTTAAACCTACCTTTATCGGTATTTTTTGGAGTTATTGTATGATTTTGCAAAAATTGAACGTTGAGAACAATCGGTGTTTTAGTAAAAAAGGGACTGTTCGCGCCATTCAAGCGTCTCTTTCTCAAAAACTGACCTTTTAAAGTCAAAATTGAGTATGTGTGCAAGTCATGAAAATACATCTTTCTTGCACTATTGAATCAAAACCTCCTTTGTCTTCAACTCCAGAAATAAGAAGAAATTGAAAAGTCATTGTCTAATTAGAGCGTTTACATTTCAAATATATTTTTGTGTTTCCAAGATGCGTCGCGCAAAGTACATTAAAAACACAAGCACGCTTCATTACGCAGCAAAAATTCGCCACGCGACGTGATGCTGCGCCTTGCGCCCGACGGCGTGTTAATGTGCTTAAAATTACCGCCGTTAAGACCAGGTGGTTTTTGTGACTTTAAACGTCAAATAGCTGTTTTAAATTGGCAAAATATACAACTCAGATAGTCTGCATGGATAAACCTTTGTTGGTAACGATAGAAACACAGCGTCATGTTTAAAATGGTGCAAAAATAGAATTAAGGTACAAAAAACACTAGGGTTGACACTACCCGTAATGGAGGGTGGCCGGATACACACTCAGCAATACTGCGGTGACGATTATTGGCGAGTATTCTGAAGGAATCTAACTTTAGACCTGGTTTAAACCAGGTTAGTCCTAGTTCTGCCTGAGCATACTTTTTGTCTTTCATTATATTTTACATTTGGACATTATCGTATATCACTTATCAGCTAACGTAAAGGTTATGCGTGTACAGGGACCTGGTATATACAACAAGCAAACGCCAAATTTAAGTCATCTGACATCGTCCAGAATTCCACATACCTCAACAGACTCTGACCATATTACAATACTACAGAACAGAATCCACACGTTGTTTCATCCAAACGGTGAAAAAAAAATGTACTAATTGGATAATTTTCAACGCAGAATTATTTCACTCCCAAAAACTGTCATGAGTGAGTGGTTGCCAGATTCGGAGTTTGGCGGGTCAAAGGTCGAAACGCGTTCGTTTGTTTGTTTTGAACATATATGGTAAAATAATGAATAAATAAATTTTGGTGAAAAAAGGTGACCGAGATGACGGCGACGAGGAGTAGTGGCATGTGTGGCAACATGCGCATTATCGATTGAAACGCAGAGGCATTGTAGTGTTTCCCGCAAGGAGTTGAAAGCGCTAAATTCAAACACCCACTACAAATTGGGTGACAAATGCCTGGACAAAAGCTTGTGGCAAGACCGAATTGTAAATTTTTTTTGCGCATGCGGTTCAACTTAAGTAAGTAAACATACTGGACATCGAAAAGTGAACTCCGACATAAATCTACGTCATTTCACCTTGGATTATAACATTTGACATGAATGACTTTTAAGGATGTTGATATGTAGAGGAACACGGCAAGGTCATACATTTGGGGTTATTGCAATTTCAAGGTCAACAATCGGTGAAGAAACATGTGGTGGATTGGTTTTAAGATGGCTGTGGCTATTGTTGATACCAGGTCCCTGTACAGCGGCAGAACCTAAGTTAGCTGATATACGATAAGCCAAATGTTAACAGATGAATGGAAAGACAAAAAGGTTATGCTCAGCAGAAATAGGGTTAGTGTACATGAGTGGAACCTTTTTTACTTTCAAATACTGTGAACGGTAATGTAAATTCCTCATTATGGGGCCAGTTCATCCACAACAAATTTTCTCACATGTGAACAATACATGATTTTAGAGTTGTTGGAAGGAATAAGGTCCACTCAGTAGGACTAACCCTGAGTTAAACTGGGCTAGAGTTAGACTCCCTTAGAGAATACTCGCCATAATTTCAGTTTCTGAACAAATCTAGTTAAAATGCTTTGAAATGGCTAGCCTTAATCCCAATTCTAAACCATTTAGCCATCAGTGAACACCAGTCTTACTCCTGCCATTAGTCCATTCCCTGTGTAAAAGTGAGTTAAACTCCTGGCCACATGCAATACACTGCCTCAAATGTCCTAAAATCCGAGCAACAAGTTAGCCAATAAGCCTAACCCCCTGGATATTACATTTTGACCAATCTTCATTCAGAGCTGCTGCTTTGCAGGAATTCATGTCCCAAATTGAAGGGACAACTTAGAAATTTCCTGAGGATGCACCCTAATTTTCTAACAAATTCATGTTCTGCAACATTTATAAGTTCTTCCACATTTGGGTGATTCGTCGCTAAGTGTCTACTTTTGTGTCCGGCTACTTTAACTCACTATAAATGAAAAAAATTCAATTCGGAATATTTATTTGTGGTTTTGTCGTGATAAAATATGATCTTTATTATTAAAAAAATATTAAAAACCTGATAAACAAAGTTAAATGTTGTTATTTTTCCTAATGTTTGATGTCAAACCCCCCCGAAAACCATATGTCCCGATGGTTACGCTTAAACTTACAAATTGTCATTATTTTTTGGTAGTAAATTTTTTCCCCATTTTGGACACATACTCTAGGATCACTTAAGTATTTATGAGTTGAACATATCATATCATCAAAATTGCCTAATGCCATCAATTAAATCCTAAATTTTACCCATTTTTGTTAAAAAAAGTTCTGTCCCTGGATTTTGAGTCATTTCCGTAACGAACATTTTGAAGGGCAGTCTATACTTGTAAAAATTGGAAAACACTGATCAAAAATTAACCTGCTCAATAAGCAGACACATGAACGAATTGGTACTTGGCAAAATCATTGTAAATTCCCTTTTCCCGGTATTATCTGATGAATCTACATCAAAAATTACCGCTATTCGCAAAAAAAATGGGGGAGAGTACCTTTATTCAGCGTCATTTCCGTAACGGCTGTATAACACTATTAATATAGGAAATTATGTCCATTTTGATGGGCAGTGCAAACAGAATTATGACCTGTACCCTAATATATAAACAATCACGCTAGGCATCGCCATCGGGAGCACTTATCCTTATCCTAAATGTTTGAACCATCATTTCCGTAACGGGTGGTCATTTCCGTAGCACTTTTTACCGTTACGGTAATGATTTCTTGACACTTTCACCTGTTTTTCCTATTTGGCATAAAATGCTGAGTCGACTATGAATCTGGTTTTTCCATTTGAAAAGATCCGCCCTCAATGGTTCTTCATTTTTGTTCAGATATTGAGGATACGTAGTAGAATTTACCTCACTTGAACATTTACTGTCTGATTGTCATCTCCGTACAAATAGTGTTACGGAAATGACTTGTAATGGTTTTCCCTATGCTAACAACACTGAAAATTAGATGTCGCATAAAACTTATTTGAAGGCTCTAAAGATGCGCCGATTGCCTCATCTAGTATTTGGTGCACTATTGTGAACACATTCCAAGACAAAAATTTAATGATTTGAAAAACTTTTTTTCTCATTTTTTTAAAGCCAAAAGTTGACACTTAGTGAAGAATCACCCATATAGATCAACCTGTGTAAATATTAGCTCAAATGATGTCCTTCATATAGAATATCACCACAAATCTTTGCCTTTGTAATAAAATTCCGGATCAGGAATTTTTGTTAAACACAGTAGTCTATAGTAAAGCGTTTTACTACATATAAATATTGATTGCATTGAAAAAAACAAAAAAAGCCAATTCATTTAGGAGTTTGGAATTGAGCAATTTATGTGACTATCTTTAGTTTAATGACTAATGAAACAGCGTTGCCCTTGAGCACTTTGGTGATTTGTTGTGCGCTATATAATTACTTATTATTTTATACAATAAATACACATTTTTTGAATTTCCTGAGTCCCAATCTTTGACTGTCTAAACACTACTGTACAATTTGATTGGTTAATGAATTTAACTTTCATACGATATATACGAGGAAGTCTATTCTGATTGGTTACGACTTAAGAGTTTATAGCATGTATTTTAGCCAATCAGATAAACTGTAAGAAATGCGCTATTCGGTGAGTTTAAGCGTCACCTAAGCATTATACTCTACCCGTAATTAACCCAATGTTCCCTAGAGCTTCTGGTCAATAACATACCAGGCACATTAAGCCATCATTGCACACCAATACATTGTCAATGTAATTCTGGACTATAACTACACAAGATTTTAATTAAAGCAAGCTTACCATAAGATTCATTTGGTTTCTAACTACCAATTAAAAAAATATGCACTTAATTTCTGGATACAAAAATTAAAGACATACAAGTCCACTTAATTTTCAATAATACGCCAAAACATTGGCATTTACTTGTACTTTGCAGGTGACGACATAACCTATTTATTCTGCAATAGTCACAAACTAACCACAAATGTATCACTTTCATGCCATTTTCCTATCAATATCTTAGCTAAATTAGAAAGGCGTGTAAAACGAGCACTATCAATTATCGGGGATAATTGTATCCAATTTTGGTTATTTAGCCGTTCTGGAGAGTCTGTATTCCTGCATAAAATAAGCCATGAGCATAAAAAAGACTTCACTTAAAAGATTTAGTTTACATTCGCAGGTTACTTCCCTAAATATACCCCCCTTTTGCCGGATTAATGTGGGGTTCATACTTCATCGGCAGAAGACCGGCTGCAGACGCGAGCCTTTCACCATTCTTTTTATCCAACGCGTATGTTCATCATGCGGCGGCACAAAGCATATTCGAAAGACTGTCCCGATGAAGTATGACTCACCTTTAGGATCCAGTACCATGCTTACCCTGTAGCTCTCAGATTGTTTTTTTCCCAAAAACTGTAGGCCAATTTTTTTATGGAAATAAAAAAGTAACATTAACTCACTTGTTCTTTACCAAAGGTCACATTTCATGTTTAGAGTTGAATAAACTATGATTTTCCTATCACACTTATCAAGGATTTTGTCAGGCTCCCAAAAATAAACTAAGGCACCTAAGGCAATTTGCCTTAGGTGCCCCTACCATTTGCCTTGTCCCTAAAGATTTTTGCTATTACTTTAAACATGTAATGCCTTTGTGCCCTTTTAAAATTGGGTAAAATTTCCTGGCCTCACCCTAATTCTTATTTGGAGCCTGCTTTTTTGTCTCTCTGGGATACTATGTAAAATGTCCATCCTACTGTCTTTTGCTGGCCCCAATTGATGTTAACTCGTCAATCTGCTTGCCTACCAATAACACCAAGTGTAGGTTTCTAATGGCAAATCCAGGACAGGGTTATAACTAAGTTAGGTTAAATGACACTTTGTTATGAAATTGTAACAGAATAATGAGTATAATTTCAATGACCTTCCTTCATAAGAGCATTTCATGTTCCTAGCACCCTCCTGTTAATTATTCAATAGGCATCCTGGGAAAAATGTTTCCTAAATTTCAGTTTATTCTGTTATTCTTTTTTTTTTTATTTCACAGTGCCCCATGGCATTAGAAGTATGTCAAAAAAGTGTATGACTAAGTAGGGCTCACCGAATGATGAATGTAGTATAAAAGTTTCCGGGACCAAACAAAAAAAGGGCTGTTGGACCCATTTTATTATTACCTTGAAATAAATAAGACCAATCTCACACACAACAAGAGTGACGGCAACAACCAAAATGACAACAATAAAGATGAGTACCAGTGAGACAAGAATTACCTTTGCAAAGGATGATATAGCTTGAACCTCCTAAATTTGAAAATACAATGCCACACATTCAAATTTGAAGCCTATAGTTTCCATGTGAATTACTTGCAATTAGTGCAGATGGATTCCAACACCTACATTAGTGGAGACAGAATTTAATTCTCAATCTGACACATCTTTACTAAAAGTCCATGGGAGGCTAAACAACCTGACACGACGTATCTCTCCGCTCTTCACCCACCCTTGGGTTCCTATCATTCACACACTCCTACTTGTCCCTGGTACCATATGGGCTCGTGGCGTTCTAAGTACTACGTGCTATATTTCATATTATCTTGTGCCCAGTGGGCTACTTGAGACAAAAATGTCCATCAGAAATGTCACGTTGAAAAACGGTTTTGTTTTGTACCATGCACCAGTTTCCAAGCCAGAAATCATAGTCAAAACATATCAGTACCTCTTAACAATTGAATATTTCAAATCTGAACTTAAAAACGAAAGCACTGACTGAAAAAAAGGAGAAAAGGGAAATACTAAGAGCTTTTACGGGGAAGGAATTGGCGCAGTTTATCTCCCTCACCTTTCACCAATAAGGTGTTGGGTTCGATCCCTGCTAGGGGATCATTCTCATCTTCGGCGCTTTAATGTGAATTATGTGAAACCGGGCATTTCGCATCGAAGGGTCAAACCTTTTGGATCAATATACGTCAGAAACCACAATAACCGGAATTAAAAAAAGATCACGACTGCCACAAGGGCGAACTCGTATTTACGCGGATGGGTAAAATTGTCCCCCCGCCGAATGCGCGATCACTAACATGCGATAAATGCACTACAACAGCCCACCCCCTCCCCAACCACGCTGCAACAACCCCCACCCCAACACCCTGCAAACCCACCCCCTCCCCAACACCCCGCAACACCCACCCCCAACACCCCGCAACAAACCCACCCCCACACCGCCACACCTCACCCCCCCCTAACACCGCCACAACTCCCCAAAAAAACACCCACCCCCTCCCGCAACACTCTTTCAATACCCACCCCACCCCCTCCTTAACCCCCCTCAACACCAACGCCCACCCCCCGCAACCCCCCCAACCCAATACACATAACACGACTCCCCTTCCCGAACAACCGCCTCACTCCAAGAACACGCCACTCCCTTCTTCCACAACAACACCCCCTCAACAACACACCCTCCCCCTCCCCAACACCCGCACCCCTCCCAACCCCTCCCACCCCCAACACCCCCCCACCCTCCCCACACCCCTCTCCCACCGCATGGCCGTCCCCCCACCCCCTCCCCCACACTGCAACATCAACACCCCCTCGCCAAAACCCTTCCACACCCCACCCCCTTCCAACACCCCGCAATAACCTAACCCCCTCCCCAACACCCCTATGGCATAGTAGTGTCTCATGTAGCAAAGTAATTTTGCCTATCCTACATACCGTTTCATTCAGCACAGAGATACAAACATTACGCATAATTTAATTAGCTCATTTGCATACCTAAGCCGCTGGCCGCATATATCACATACTTTCAAATTAATTACAAGATGTGGCCATGATAACTTTCACAAGCATCGCAGAATATTTTGAGCATCAATGTACAGTGTCAAAAATATAGCAATTACGCTGATTTTTGCATATAATAGCTCCTTTGCATACTCAATTTGCCCAAAATAAGCCCAAAATCTAATCAGGTCGATAACGTCTCTGCAGCCTGTTTCCTTCCACCACGGTAAATCATTATAATGCCTTACGAACTCCAGAAAACTTGTACACTAAGCCTTGCGGAAATTTATCATAAATATGCAAATGAAAGATACTTAATTAGAATATTTTTATTGCCCAAAATCCTAAATCAGGTCGAGACCTTATCAACCCGCTTTCTTTCCACCACCAAGTTACATCATGTAGCCCTTCACGGACTCCAGATAAATCGTATACACTGGGTTAACAATTTTTATCACGGACTGACGTACGGAACGACGAATGGACGGACGGACGCTGCTCATTTTTAGAGTCCCCCCCCGTTTCCAACTATCGTTTCGTCGGGGACAAAAATTGCCACTTACTTGCCAACACAACCATCCTAAAATCATGAAATGTCCCTTTAAATTAAAGTGTTTGGTAATGGTTTAGGTTTACCTCTTGGATCCCTAGCCGCTACACGTACAACCTTTTTGTTTTGGTTTTCACAAGCATCAGCTAGCTTGTCAACCACAAGCAACCCAATACCATACCAGTTGTACGGCAGACAGCAACCCTCTTATTGATGACAAAGTTACAAGACACCCAATACATACACAGTGTACGCAGACCGCAACCTCTATTGATGAACCAAATTACAAGACAACACCATACATACCCAGTGTGACGGCAAGAACCGCAACCTCTATTGATGAACACAAATTACAAGACATACACAAACAATACACAGTGTAACGTGCAGACCGCAAACCTCTATTGATTAACCAAATTAACAAGACAACCCAATACATACACAGTGTAAGCGGCAGACCGCAACCTCTATTGCATGCACACACAATCAAGACAACCCAATACACATACCAGTGTACGGCAGAGACCGCAACCTCTATTGAGGAACCCAAATTTACCAACCCATACAATACACAGTGTACGGCAGACCGCAACCTCTATTGATGAACAACAACTGATACAAGACACCCAATACACTTAACACCTTGGACGCAAAGAGAACGACCCTGAAAAAGGAGGAGAGTCAAGGAGAAAGAAAAACCAGCCAGAACCCTACGGATTTAAGTGAAGAGAAGGGAGTATTTCTCGGTTAATGTGTATTGGCCACCAGGGCCAGTATTAGGAGCCAACCAGAGGGGGAAAAACGTGGAAAGAGGAGTGATGGGGAGAAGGAAACATTAGGCGGGCGGAAATCCCTCCCAGTGCCCAATTACACGACAACCATTCAATAGCACAGTGTAAACGGCAGACCGCAACTCTTTATGAACACACCATTACAAAGACAAAACCCAATAATACCCGTGTATGGCAGACAGCAAACCTATATTCATGTACAAGTACACACAAATTACAAGAACAAAACCCAATACAATACAAGTGACGGCAGGAACCGCCACCTCTATTCATGTACACCACATTACAATACAAACCCAATACATACAGTGTACGCAGACGCGCAACCTCTATTGAGTACACCAAATTACCAGACAACCCCATACACTAACACAGTGTAACGCGACCCATCAACCTCTATATCAGTACAACCAAAGTACAAGAACACACCCAATACAATAACAGTGTACGGCAGAGAAGACCGCAACCTCTATTCATGTACAAAAACAAATTAACTCAGACCACCCAATACAATACACCTTGTACGGCAGACCGCAACCTCTATTGATGAACAACACAAATTACAAGACAACCCAATACAATACACGTGTAACGGGCAAGACCTCAACCTATCTATTCATGTACACAAATTCAAGACAACCCAATACAATACACAGTGTACGGCAGACCGAAACCTCTATTGATGAACAAACAAATTACAAGACACCCAATACAATTACAGTGTACGGCAGACCGCACCTCTATTGATGAACAACAAATTAAAGACAACCCAAACAATACACAACATTGATAGTCGGCGGAGACCGCAACCATCTATTGATGAAACACAAATTACAAGACAACCCAATACAAAACACAGTGTACGGCAGACCGCAACCTCTATTGATGAAACAAATTAACAAGCACCCAATACAATACACAGTGTCACGGCAGACCGCAACTCTATTTATAACAACAAATTACAAGACAACCAATACATACACAGTGTACGGCAAGACGCAACCTCTATCATGAACACAAATTACAAGACCACCCATACAATACCCGTTGCTAACGGCAGACCGCAACCTCTATCATGAACACAATTACAAGACACGCCATACAATACAGGTGTACGGCAGACAGCAACCTCTATTCATGTACACAATTAACAAGACAACCCAAGACAATACACATGTCGGCATGACCGCACCTGTAGTCAGTACACAACCCAATACATACACATGTTAGCGGCATACCGCACACCCTCTATTCATGTACACACACCAGTACAAGACCACCCAATAACAAACACAGTGTAGGCTGCAGAGACCGCAACCTCTATTGATGAACACAAATTACAAGACCCCATACCATACCCAGTTGTAACTGGCAGACCGCAACCTGTATGGATGAACACAAATTACCAGACACCCAATACAAACACTGTACGGAGACCGCAACCTCTATTGATGAACCCCATTACAATACAACCCAATAACAAACACAGTTTACGGGGTACGGCAGACCGCAACTGTATTGATGAACACAATTACAAGACAACCCAATCCAATAACACATGTACGGCAGACCCGCCACCTCTATTGATGAACACAAATAGCAGACAAAACCCAATACATACCCATAGTTACGGCCGACCGCAACCTCTATTATGTACACCCAATACAATAACAACACAGTGTACGCATACCGCAAAACCTCTTTCATTTACACCAAATTCAATACAAACGCCAACCTACACGTGTCGGGCAGAGACCGCAACCTCTATTTCATGTACCCAATTAAAACAACCCAATAAAATACACATGTACGCAGACGAACCTCTATTCATGTACACCAAATACAAGACAAACCCAATACAATTACACATTGTACGGCAGACCGCAACCTCTATTGATGAACACAAAGTTACAAGACAACCCCAATACAATTCACAGTGTATACTGCAGACCGCAACCTCTATTCATGTACCAACTTACAAGACAACCCAATACAATACAACCAGTGTACGGCAGACCGCAACCTCATTCATTGTACACACATTACAAGACAACACACCATACAATACCAGTGTACGGCAGACAGCAACCTCTATTGATGAACACAAATACAAGACAACCCCATACAATACACATGTCGGCAGACCGCCAACCTCTATTGAATTCACAAATTACATGCACACCCATACATACACAGTGGTTACGGCAGAAATAAAACCAGTCAAACCTCTACTTCATGTACAAACAAACAAATTACAAGACACAACCCAATAACAATATCACACGTGTAACGCGCAAGAAAACTACCGCACCTTATTAATGTACCCCAAATTACAAGACAACCCAATACAATCACAGTGTACGTCAGACCGCAAACCTCTATGGATGAACAACAAATTACAAGAAAACCCAATACAATACCATTACGGCAATACAAGCACCTCTATTGATGGACACAAATTACAACAAGACAAAACCCAATACAATACCAGTGTACGGCAGACCGCCAAACCTCTATTCATGGTCAACCAATGTACAATACGACCCAATAAATACACAGTGTACGGCAGACCGCAACCTGTAATTCATGTCACACCCAATTAACAATACAACCAGATACAATACACATTTCGGCAGACCGCAAACCTCTATTGATGAACAAAATTCCAAGACAACCCAAATACCATACACAGTGTACGGCATACAGCAAACCTCGATTGATGAACAACAAATACAAGACCAACCCAATACATCCACAGTGGTAAACGGCAGACCGCCACCTGTATTCATGTACAAACCCAATCCATACACAGTGTACGCAGCCGCAACCTGTATTCAGACAACCCAATCCAATACACAGTGTACGGCAGAACAGCAACCTCTATTCAAGTAGCCCACCAAAGTACAAGACAACCAATCAATACACATTGTAACGGCAGATACCGCAACCTCTATTCATGTCCAACAAAATTACAAGACAAACCCAATACATACACAGTGTCGGCAGACAGCAACCTCTATTCATGTACACCCAATACAATACACAGTGTAAACAGCAGACCGCAACCTCAATTCCTGTACACCCCAATACAATACACAGTTTACGGCAGACAGCCAACCTGTATCATGGACCCACCAAATTACAAGCCACCAATACAATACATCAGTGTAACGGCAGACCGCAACCTCTATTCATGTACACCCAATACATACACAGTGTACGCAGGACCGCCACCTCTATTCAATGGACACCCAATACAATCCAGTGTACGGCAGACAGCAACCTGTTATCATTACCCAAAGTTACAAGACACCCAATACATACACAGTGTACTGCAGACCGCAAACTCTATTCATGTCCACACAAAACCAATTACAAAGGACAACCCAATACAATACCAGTGTACGGCAGACTCAACCTCTATTCGTTACACACAAATTACAAGACAAAACCCACATACAATACACAGTGTAAGGGCATAACCGCAACCTCTATTCATTACACCACATACAGACATACCCAATACCATACACAGTGTAGCGGCACCAGCAAACCTCCTAATCATGTACAACCAAATACAAACACACCCAATACACTACACAGTGTACGGCAGACAGCAACAAGCAACCTTCTATTCATGTACACCCATTACAAGACAAACCATACCAATACACGTGTACGGCATACAAGCAACCTCTATTATTCATGTACACCCAATTACAGACAACCCAATCAATACACAAGTGTACTGCAGAAAGCAACCTCTATTATGGACACCAAATTACAGAAACCCAATCCAACACGTGTCGGCAGACATCAACCTCTATTCAATGTCAAAACCAAATGACAATACAACCCAATACATACACGTGTACGAGCAGACAGCAACCTCTATTCATGTACAAGCCAAATTACAAGACCACCCAATACAATACACAGGGTACGGCAGACCGCAACCTGTTTCATGTACACCAAATTACAAGACAACCAATACAATACACATGACTACGGCAGACCGCAACCTCTAATTCATTACCCAATTACAAGACAACCCAATACAATACACATTGTACGGCAGACCGCAACCTCTATTCATGTACACCAATTACAGACAAACCCAATAAATACACAGTGTACGGCAGACCGCACCTCTTTTATGTACAAGGCCAAATTGAGTCTCAAGGTCTAATTATCCATGGGCTGTCATTTCTGCACAATTGTCTGCATTGATTACATCTCATGTTTTGTATGCCGATCACACAGGCAAATGACAGTCATGTTGAATGACACATGACTGAACAAGAATCGCATTGGCGTGAGGCACAGTCCCTGGACAATTGATGGAAGACAAGAGAATGGGGTACCAGATTCTATCTAAAGCAAGGGGCTTCCAAGCACCTCGGACTGACTAGTGATGGAAGCAACACAAGAATGGATAATCCAATTCTAAGCAAGTCTTACAAACACCTCATATATAGACTTTGCTTGAAACAGTAGGAAAACATCATGACCTTGTCAATTAATGAATACACAGCTTATGATGTGTTAACTTACGCTGCTGCCTTCCGCATGTGGCGGGAGTGCGTAGAGAGCGGCTTTGCCTGTTTGCATAATCACAACCCTACACAAATATCATCCTAAAATTTGCCTAAATGCTTTGTAAACATGAATTATTGGAAGATGAAATGAACTAGGACAAGAAGACGGTTTTTATTTGCATTATTTTAAATCAGAATTTCATTGTGAATTCCACATGTTTTATAACTTCAGGCTTCCAAATTTCTTTCCTTCATCATCACTGTGGTCATTTTTTTTTGTATGCAAAGTATCTTGAAAAAGTGGCACACAATGTAAAACACGTGGGTAATTGGTAATTTTATCTTTAGGCTAACATTTGGTTCAACAAACATTTTACCACAGAATCAACATCCACACACTACCAAGCAATACCTATATGCCCTCATTGCAAAGGAAGGACCACCAAAAAAAAAGCCTCACATTTCTTGAGGAGGGGCTTGGGAATAAACCATAGCCTAGCCTTCCAGGTAGCTGTGATATAAGTCCTTGATAAAAGCGTGAAATAAACTAGATGGTATGTATTACACGATCAACCTGCAGACTGATGATATCATTACACTTATCAACCTTTCAAAACTCTTACTATACATGGGTACATTAACCAGAGCACCAAATTGGAGATCACACATTTGTTGTTTCCATTTCCTAGTAATGTTCCACATTTTCAGCATATATGTGATGACTTATATCCTCATCTCATTTCCTATCTGAAACCTACAGACTGTCCCAATAAAAACTATACAATGAAACTAAAAATTATAAAAAATAAAACTGTGCATTTTGTCATAATATTTTTGACTTTGTTTTTTATACCATATCCTAAGCTAAGTCCTCGCTTTTTATTTCCATCCAATTATGATGACCCTAAGCGAGATTTGTCAGTTGAACACCAAGGATAAAATACACTTGGGCCAGTTTCACATCAAGGTTCAAGAAACTACAAGGTTATACGGTGTTTAGCACTCATTGTGGGATTAAACCCTTTTCAAACAAAAGAATATTGTACAAGATCTAGTGAATATTGTATTATCATGCATTGACTAATCAATCTATTATTTTTTCAGAGAACACCAGCAATTATGAGTTGTGGGGTGAAATGGGGGATCCACTCTCAGGGGGAACAATAATCACGAAATTCATGGAAATTTGGGAATTTGACCTGCTGAATTAAACTAACGTAACAGTGTAACAGTCTGTTGAAGGACAAATTGTGGACCACGCTCTAATGTGGAGTGAAAATTTACTCTTCCCCTATTCCCAACTATTCCCCACTGCCTTCCAGATGCCAATGGTGCCCCAGGGAGGAATATAATGAAGAAAGCAGTGTTCAACCAGAGCAATAAGGAAAAGGATGGTTGGTGTTCAAAAGGTCTCATTTTACTTTCAGACAAGGTGTTTTTTATGGTTCTAACCTTCTGCTTCTGCTGAAACCTGGAGGAAAGCCGAGACAACAAGGAATTCTTTTCCCAATGCTAAATGTATTTATTATAGCAATTGTGACATTATAAAGTTATAAATTTGTTTATTTTTTTTATTTTTTTTATGTTGTTTTGTTATTTTAATTTTCAATAAAGATGTCTTGAAGGTGATTTCAATGGCAACTTTGTTGATAATCAGGATAGCCGAAAGTGGCCCAACAGGTTTTTTCAATACTGTCTCATCCTCAGATAATTAGCCATAACTCCTGAACCAGACCCCCAATTACACCAAC
This sequence comes from Ophioderma brevispina, assembly GCA_023653785.1. Lineage (NCBI taxonomy): Eukaryota > Metazoa > Echinodermata > Ophiuroidea > Amphilepidida > Ophiodermatidae > Ophioderma > Ophioderma brevispina. The sequence goes on from JAMKCH010015740.1 coordinate 20,015, forward strand.
TACAAATATCATGAAACGCTGACACTCCCAAAAAGATCAGTAAAAAGTACACCAGTTTTAGATGACTCAAATTGTTTGTCCAAAAAAATTAATCTTGATTGTAAAGTTTTTTTTGGACAGTCTGTATACTTCTGATATTGTTCAAACTCCATAGCAAATTTGCATGCATTCATTATCTTTGAGTCCTGGATGATCAAATTTCAAGGTTTTAACACTGCAACAGTGTTTCTTTTCTACATGCCATTATGTGCACAGTATTTTTTTAATGACCACTGTTGTCAGTATAGGCTACAATTATTTCAAACTGGGTCCTGTTTTCTGGTTGCAAACTGAAGAATCTTGGGAGTTGCCTCCTGAGCCAAACCAGACTGGAGCAATCTTCCAGTGGAGAGAGTACTCCTGGAAAAGATGTGCTTTCTTTCTTCAAGCACTTCCAAGCAGCAATACCCTGGTGATGCAAATTTTCAAGAATTGATCTCGCAGCGATTCTCGTTAGATAGAAGAATCAATTTCTTCCCATTGAATCATGTATAAAAGCATTATCATTCAGTAAATTTGATTCCACATAAACTCCAGACAAATTTGCATGCTTGTACCCCTTCTAAGCAAGGGGCAAGGCGATACCCTAATGAGGGGTAGAACCTATTAAGGAGTACCTCAGCAAAATTTTGAGCAATCGGCTTATCTTTCCACCTATAGCTCTAGCAAGCACAACTGGCAAGCAAAACAAACAGGTAAGTACAGGAATTAACTTTTTACCCCTCCCAGATGTATGACAACATTATACCACAGTAATGTCAAGCACATAATCAACACCTTAAAAGGAAATTTTTTCTAGAACTGCGCCATCACGGGAATCAAACCCACAACCTTTCAATCACTAAGCGGATGCCCTCTCCAAAAGTACCCAGGGTGACAATAATAATGTATCTGAACTACTTAAGATAAAAATACAGCAAGTACATTTGCATATCCCCCCCCGGCAAGATGGCAGTATGGAACATGACCTTCAGATGACCTTTAACCCGTGGTCCATGACCTTTTGAAATCAGCCACATAGGGAAGGAACCAACGATTGCCACCTTTTTAACCCCAAGAATGGTTTAAAGTGGAGTTCAACTTTGCGAAGGAAGAACTGAAAAAACAAAAACCGAAACCAAACTGGAACACACACATCCCCCTACTGCTTTTCAAAACCAGGGGGATTAAAAGGGTACTACTGAGGAAAATGGGCTTGCAAACCCCAAATACAGAGTACATTAGACTCAGAAAACCCACACTTTTAAAGAAAAAAGCTATGTTCTCTACTGACAATTTAAGTTCCTTTCAGGATAATTCCTTGTTTGTTCACACATATTTTAACTTACATCCTTTAGAGTTGCTTTTCTTGTTCCAGATGGTTACGATATGTGTTCAGCTTCATTGCGTTTTATCTCAGCGGCCTCTTATCTGGCTGAACATGGAACAAAACAAAATGACGTTAAAACAGACGTTAAGTTAATTTGGATTGGAATTCAACCTGGTACATGCTGTGCACAAATACAAATCCACAAACAGATGTGAGCAGGCTTCACATTGCACCAGTTTCAAAATGTCATTTCAAGATTGTACCCCTTGGTTTTGAGGATGACTTATGATACCCAGAATGCATTAGGTCAAGTGCATGATGGTTGTATTTTATGCAGAGCCTACTGAACTTGTTGCCCTGGGGATGAGATTACAGATCCTATAAAATTAAATTAGTTCATTCATTCACCAATATTTAAATTTCTGGCACTGAAAATTCATTTTAAAAGTATTATAAAACCTGTTCGTGTTCACAAAAAGAGTACCACAAGGTCTGCTCTAGGGTATAGTACTTAGGACTAGACGAAACCTATAACCAAAATGCCATTCCCATTGTTGGAATAAGGAGTAATAGTGTAAGCTAATTTTGCTAGTTTGATTCTGAATTTTTTTTTCAAGTAGAAAGTTACTCACATTTTATTACCTTACCATATTATTTCAAAACATTTTGATAGTGTTTACACCTCCAAATACACTCCAGTTAATATTTTTTGTTGTATATTTAAGGCTCACCGCTTTTATTGCAACATAAAGTTGTACCCTTTGAAGAGCTTGGGCATCTCTCAAATTGGTTTTTTGTGAGATAGTTAGTGCTATTACTTGAAGATGCTTGAAATGGGCTCTAATTATATAAGTTATACTTAAGATGAAGCATGAGCTTCATAAGGCTAGTCATCGGGACCAATGCAGTTGCCTATCGACAATTGCAGACTGGCGACAACATCAGGTCATGACTTCTAAGCTTAACGGTGTGTTCGATTTATGTGTATTGGTTTCTCTACTGATATGAGAGCCTGGCACTTGCACATACACCCAGCAAGTCAACCTGGAAACAAAATGGTGGTTTGATGGTAGACGCAATACGGCATGTTGCACCAGCCCTATTCAATACTGTGCAATAAAGTGGTAACCCTAAAACGGCGGCGGTTATTTTTGTTAATATCTTGGGAATGAATGGAATCGAGGGCTCAAATTCAGGACGACAATGAAAAAAACTATGGCCCTTTCATTCTGATATTCAAAATCGATTACTACTTCCGGTAAATCGGGGGGTCCACAAGACGATCGGAACACGCACCTTTAAGCTAACAATATAGTATGTGTATTATTTCACTGTACATGTATGAGTTCTTTTACGGTTATACGAGTTGGAGTGGCAATCATTTTTTTTTTTTTGATTTAGTGGTAACCATATCGATTTAACCGATCCAAAAACAACGTATGTGCATGAATGAATCATTGCGATTAGTCTTTTGACCAGAGTATGACAACATTACACAGAATGGTCAAGCACAGAACAACAAAAAGGAGTTTTTCTTTCTAGAACTGCGCCAGCACGGGAATCAAACCCACAACCTTTTCGATCACTAAGCGGATGCCCCCTCTCCAAAGTACCCAGGGTGACAATAATAATGTTCTTAATACTTAAGATAAAAATCAGTGCCAGTAAATTTGCCTCATCCCCCCCGGCAAGATGGGCAGTAATGGAACATGACCTCAGATGAACCTTACCTTGGTCCATGACTTGACATCAGCCACATAGGAGGAACCACTATTGCACCCTTAACCCCATCATGGTTTAAAAATTGGAGTTCAACTTTTCGAAAACCGAAAACAAAAACCTAACCAAAAACTGTAATACCACACTCCCCCTACTGCTTTTCCAAACCAGGGGATACAGGGTAATACTAGAAGGGAATGGGCTTTGCAAACCCCAAAACAGAGTACATTAGACATCATAAAACCCACAATTTGTAAAACAAAGCTATGTTCTCTACTGGCCCCCAAATTAGTTCCTTTTCAGGATATTCCTTTTTTTTTCACCCATATTTTAAATACAATCGTAGAGTTCTTTTTTTTCTTGTGTCCAAATGTTACGATTTTTTCAATCTTTCATTGCGTATCTCAGCGCCTTTCTCTTTTCTAATTCTCCTGTCTCTGGCTGCAACATGGAACAAAACAAAATGACGGAAACAACTTAAGTTAATTGGATTGGAATTCAAAGCAAAACCCTGGACATGCTGACAAATACATCCACAACATATTTAGAGCAAGGCTTTTACATTCTCAGTTTACAAACTGTCCATTCAGAATTGTACCCCTGTTTTCTAGCATGACTTTATACCCAGAATGCTTAAAGTCGTGCATGATGGTGGGTATTTTAGGAGGAGCTCTGAATGTGCCATGGGGATGAGAAATTACAATTACGCTCCTATACTAAATATTTTCATTTCATTCACCACTCTTTAAAATTTCCTCTCTTCTGGCACTGAAATTCGTTTCAAGTATTAAAACCTGTTTCGTAGTTCACAAAAGAGTACCCAAGGTGCTCTGCTTCTAGTTATCGTAATTAGGATTAGCGAAAACCTATCACCAAAGCCATGCCATTGGTTTTGGATAAGGTAACGTAATAGTTTAAGCTAGTTTGCGAGTTTTGATTCTGATTTTTTTTCAAGTAAAAGTTTACTCACATTTTATTACACATACCTACTTAATTCAAAAAAAATTTTTGCTATTTTGTTTAGGTCACCTCTCCAAATAATACACTCCAGTTAAATTTTTTGTTTGTATATTAAAAATCCAACTCAATTACCTATATGCAAAAAAAGAGAAAAATACAAAAAAACACGAAAAAACTAAAAAATTTGTTTTTGTTAAATATAGTTAGTGGCTATTACTTGAGAGCTTTGAAATGTGCTCTAAATATATACTTTTACTTAAAGATGAAGACCTGAGGCTCATAGCTATTTCATCGAGCAATGCAGTTGCGGTATCGACAATGCAGTTACTGGCGACAAAAGCACATCAGTCATGACTTCTAAGCTTAAAGAAGGGTGGTTGTTCCGATTTATGTGTATTGTTGGTTCTTACTTGTATGAGAGCCTGGCACTTGCACATACACCCAATCAAGTAACCGTGGAAACAAACTTGTGGTTTTGATGGATGAAGCAATACTGCATGTTTGCAAAGAAGCCCTATTCAATACTGTGCTAATAAAGTGGTTACCACTAAAAACGCGGTTTTTTTTAATACTTGGGAATGAAATGGAATCGATGGCTCAAATTTTCAGGAAACGACAATGAAAAAAAATGGCCTTTCATCTGATATCAAAATGATACTACTTCGGTAAATCAGGGGGTCCACAGACGATCGGAACACGCCCCTTTAAGCTAACATTCATGTATTTTGACCTTTATTTCCCTGTACATGTATGAGTTCTTTTAACGGTTATCCGAGTGGAGTGGCACTCATTTTTTTTTTTTTTTGATTTGTGGATAACCATATTCGATTTAAAACCGATTCCAAACAACGTATGTGCATGAATCATTGCGATAGTCCCTTTCTGACGACCTTAATGATAAATGTCAACAAACCCAATACTACACAGGACAATACAGCCCACACTTCTGCCACCACATCATGTCATGCACTATTTAAAGGTGCTTGTTCCTATCGTCAATTTTGGACCCCCCCCTGATTTATTACCACGTAAGTAGTATCAATTTTTGGATATCAGAAGCAGGGCCCCCTTATTTTTCTCAATTGTCTCCTGAAATTTCAGCTTCAAATCCATTTCTTTCTCAAGATACAGATAAAAACTAACCATTTTAATGTTAAAACCCATCAAGATTAGCACAGTAGTGGGAATAGGGCGTTTTGCAACACTATGCATTAATCTGCATCTCGCATCAAAACGCAAGTTGTTTCTCCCCAACAGTACTTGATGGTCAGTGTGTACAAGTGCCAGGCTCTCATATCCAAGTTAGGAGAACACGAAAAGACAAAATCAGAACAAGCACCTTTTAATTCCACATGTAGCTATACTCTGTCAACCTAGAATACAAAGTATCAATAAACTCCCACATCAGTCTCACAAGGAATGCTTGGTCTTGGGTTGACTTATATGTACCAGTATTTTGTTTATCGGTGTAAAGAGATTTTGTTTTGTTCTTTTCTTATATCATGCTCTGGGGTCCTTACAAAGGCGCATGATTTTAGAACTGTGCCTAAGAGTGTACAAGCGCGTTTTGTAGAAGCGCGATAATGCTGCGTGCCCGCATCGATTAATTTTACTTTGTACTTCAAAGTTTATGAAGTAATAGTTACAGATGATAGGAACTTTTCAAGCCCATATCGCATGTAACAAATGATAGAGCCATAACTCAATAGTGACGCTGCGCAAAGGAGCAACGTGAATGGGATTGGTCAAAGCGCAATTCAGAATAATATTTTAACCAATCACCGGACTTCACTTAGCTTTGTGCAGTTCAAGGGATTATCCCCCTGTTGATGAAAATAGTATTTTACACACATTTGCCAGGGTGTTTTGTGTAGATAGTGCCCAATCGTGGCAAGGTTTTAACGTGCAGGAGTAAACAATTACGCAGTGTATGCAGCTGTAAGGCCTGGTTCATTTTTTACCGTGGGGAATATTTTTTTTCTTTTTTAACTAATATAATTGCCTCCGAAGTAGTTTCAGCAGTAGTGGTAACTTAAAGTTCGGTCCGATCGTCTTGGGGACCCCCCTGAGTTACCACCCCGAATTAGTATCGACTTTTAAATCAGATGAAAGGCCGAATTTTTTCTCATTTCTTCCTGAAATTAGCCCTCAAATCCATTCCAAAGATTAACAAAAAACTTGCCAAATTAATGGTTTCACCATCAATATTAGCACAATAATAGAATAGGGTTTGCAGTATGCATTATTGCTTCACCATCAAAACGGAAAATTTGTTTCCCACGGTACTTATGGGGCCGTATGTCCAAGTGCCAGGCTCTCATGTCAGTAGAGAACCATTTACCATAAATCGAACAAAGCACCTTTAAGCCACTTGAAATCAAGACACTAGCGATAGTTTTTGTCATACTGAAGGATTTAGTACTTGTCTTGAAAAATAGAATTGTTTGATCTATGTTATCACATGGTTTGCAAATACAAAACAGGCGTTCTCGAACAACAAGTCTCGCCTGCTTCGCGCTTAATTGCAAGACAAAAAGCAGCACGACAAGTGCAACTGTTGCGAGTCCAGGGTGTTCCCCAAAAAGTTGTGCAACCATATAAACTCCAATTTCTTACTAGTTGTTACTACTTTACTTACTTCCCTACTATTCATTTGACACCCCCCTAGGAGTCACAACATTTTCCATTGTGAGATATTCATCTTGCAAGTTGAAACCCCCCCACGAGCATAGTCAAAGATGTTTATGAGTAGCACCCGTGGTTTTGCATTTTTTATTTAGGTAAACAACCTTCTTTAACTTCCTCCTGCTCTTTCATTTGACACCACCCCAGGGTCACACAACATTTTCCATTGTGGAGATATTAAATCATGAGAAGTCCTCACAAGAGCATAACTAAGTGTGTTAGGAGCTAGCAACCCACCCCCGGTTTGCATTTTGATAGTATTCTATAGCTCTCACTCTTTCATTTGACACTACCCTATGGGTCACAACATTTCTCCATGTGGGAGATATTAATCTTGAAAAGTCCACCACATGAGCCCAAGTAGAGTTTTAGGAGTCAAGCACAGCAAAGTCACACCCCCGGGTTTGCATTTTAGTATTCTATACTTCTCACTCTTTCATTGATACCACCATAGATGTCACAACATCTCTTTCCGTTTGGGAGATATAATCTTGAAAGCCCCACTAATCATAACCAAGAGTGGTTAGGAAGTAGCACCCCCCGGTTTGCAATTTAGTATTCTGTATTTCCTGCTCTTTCATTTGAGACACCCCCCCGGTCCACAACATTTTTTCCATTGTAGATTATTAATCATGAAAAGTCATGCAAAAATCCCTTTAAAATTCACGTAAATTTAGTAAAAATATGAAAATTATTCAATTTTGGCAACACTATTTTTGAAAAAATCATGTTGACCACCACATTTTAAATTTGAGTCTCCTACGGGGTCCGAAAGTGGTGAAATGCAACAATTTTGGCATATTTTCACATTTTCCAAGAATTACACAGGCTGGCAAAAAACCCAAAAGACTGACCAGAATAGAAAAACCCATTTCAGAAACATGGGCAACTGATCTAGCTATATATATTGATTTAAGACCCTTTTGTTGTGGTGTACTCCCCCCCCCCCTTTTGGAGTTAAGTCCTTCTTGTTTTGTACACCTGTTTTGTACAACCACCATATCACACACAGCCATATACTGCCAAATAAACACATGCTTACCTAATTATTGTAAGGTAAACAAACTCCTGAATCAAATTCTTTTGAAGGTGTAGTATTCCACACTGACCATTTACAAAATGAGAAAATTTGGTTGAAATGGTACCAAGCATTTAGCATTAGTTGAATTTTAAAAATAAATCAAAGAATGCCCCTTTAAGTAAGTGGCCCACATGCATTTTGATGACCCACAATTTTATCCCCAAAAGATGTTACCAATAGTAGTCTCGTGTATCGAAGGAATTTTGCATATCCAATGTACCATTTATGCGATACAAAGCCATTACGCATATTAATTAGTGAATAAGTTGCATCAAACAATGCCCCTTGAATTGATCCACTTGCACTTTGACCACATGGTGATTCATACAAAAGATGTACGGAATATAAGTCTCATGTAGCGAAGGAATTTTGCAATCCAATGTACCTTTCAGTGATACAGCAATTATGGCATATTTAATTATATCATTGTATCAAAAAGCCCCTTTAAAATTCAGCCCCCCACATGCACTTTGACACCCCATTTGATTCACCCACAAGATGCATGGCATAGTATTCTTTCATGCACAGCGAAGGAATTTTGCCTATCCTATGTACGGTTTTCAGAGTACAGTAATTACGCATATTTAATTAGCTCATTTGCAATACCTAAGCCGATTGTATCACACACGCTCAAATTGGAAAAAAGTGCGACCCATGATAGGCCTTTCATGCAGTGAAGGACTTTTCCGTATCCAATGTACCGTTTCAAATTATAGCAATAGGCTGTTTTTTGCATATTAATTCGCTCATGTGCATACTTAATTTTCCCGAAATATGCCCGAAATCTAATCAGTTTCGAGAACTCTCCAGCCCTCCCTTCCACCAGTGACAAAACAAATCATCATACGCCTACGGAACTCCAGAAAACTGTACACAAGCCTTGCGGGAAAATTTTGTTAATATGCAAATTAGAATATATTTAGCATATTTTACGCGCCAAATCTAATCAGGTCGAGATCTCGTGGACCCGCTTCTTTTCCACCCAAGTTACATGCATCATAGCCCTTACGGAACTCCAGATAAATCGTACACAAGCCCGTGAACACGGACGTCAGGCAGACAGACAGCATAACAGACAGACAGACAGACCAACAGACAGACAGACAGCAGTGATGCTAAGTCTCTGCCGAACAAATTTTCAGGCGAGACAAAATACATCGGTCCTCGGACCGTTGTGTCGCCTGTCGTCGCTGTTTGTGAATGATAGGCCCTCATGTTACCTTTGACTTGATCTGACCTTTCACCTCATACCATGAGGGTTTGCATGGTAAACTGCTCCATAAACCACTTTTGGTTCCAATGAACTTCAACTTTTCAAAAAAAGGGGTCAATTTCTTTTCAGCCATTTACAATGGCTCCATGACCTTTGACCCTTGTAATAAACCTTTTTACCTCATCAACAAATGAGGGATCCCTGGTTCAACCTGTTACCAAGTTTGGTTTAAATTCCATCAAAGTAGTGGATATTACAGGCAAAGTTAACCCTTTTTTCACAACAACATACATCAACAACACCGACTCAACATAACAACTACAAGTGACAAAGGATCCTATGTGTCGTCCTGCCTGTGCGACACAAAAAATGCAGATAATGTGACTTAGAGCTAAATTTCTCAAACGGCCATTTCGAGTTACAGCATTTTGACAAACAGGTTTGCGTACAACATGGTTTCACATGAAATTATTAACTTGGTCTCCAGGGAGACAAGGATGAATATTTATTATCTTTCCCCTGACAGATGGCCAGCACACACCAGTGTTGAAAAAACCCATGCTGGCACTTGGCCGGATTTGAATCGGCAAGTGCCAAGTGCACATTTTTTTTTTGTCAAACCTTGTGGCGCTGGCTATCTCCAGGGAAAGATTAATAAATATTGTTATCACATGGTAATAACATTTCACCATGGTTACTTCACATATTTTACTTACATCAGGTGGGCTGTGGATTGGTACAGTTTTGGTCTATTGCCAGTAACAATTTGTTGGTAGAGTTAGTTTTGACAGGGTAGGACTGGTACCTGTATGGGGTGAGGGGAGCGGAGGTCCCGTTGGACCCTGGAGGTCTATACCCAGCACTGAGGCACATAAGGACGCAGCTGAAAAAATACAAAAAGGACAATGGTTAAAATACACAATCTGACCTTACCAAATACACACAAATCTACATTACCAAATACACAATCTGACATTTAAAAACCAAATACACAATCTGACATACCAAATACTATCTCACATTATACCAAATACACAATCTGACATCAAGTACCATCTTTGATGCTCTTCATTGATACTATGCATTCATCATGTATCAGTTGCACACTAAAATTCATGGGCTAAATTTCTGTTGGAAATTTCTTTTTTCATTTTTTGTAGAGGCATAGTACAAAATAGTCTTGTCTATTAAACTGTGTCATATCTTTGTCCTGCCTTTCCTCAGCAGTGAAATTTCCTGGAGATAATGTTGCATTCATGGATTTTCAATATCTTTTTTGACCTCGATGACAATGTCATTTTTTTTGGTGAATTTCATTTGAAAATACCACCCTGTTTTTTTGCCAACCTCGAGCCCCCCCGCCCCCCCCCCCCCCCCCCCACCAAAATCTGGATTCCATGGCGGTTCAACACGCCAGGTCGCCGTATCATCCAGCAAATGGTTTCCTCATTTTTTTGTAAGTTAAAAATGATAGAATCTCTAGGAGAAATATCCAACCCCCGCAAAACTACACCAAAAATGTGCTCAAACTGTAGGGTTATAGGAAATCATCGTAGGGTTGCACGTTTCATCCACGGGAAGGATTTTTATACTGTTCTAGCTTACCCTTCAGACAATTCAATAGTCAATGTCACAAACATTTACCAAGTGGCCCTATTGTGATCCACATGAGTAAGCTCGCCTCTTGAGTTGTAAATTTTTGTATTATTGCTGGTGCTAGTGCATACTTGCAACAAATTACTATCGCATTCCTAACTAGCCTGCACTTGGGAAATAGGCAAATAAGAAGGAATTAGAGCAGCCTTCTTAGTCCGCATTTAGAGAGAGGAGAGGTTTTGGAGATACAAAGTTCTTCTTTGGCATTTACCTAACTCTAATACTTTCAACATATTCGCTCCAGTTCAGATGCAAGATTATATACAGTTTGATATATTTCTTCATGTCCCCCACTCTCAGACATTGCATGTAGTACTAATTTAGAAAATGTCAAAATACTCATATATTTACAATTCCTGTGTAAATGTGACGGAAGACTTGAACTACGAGCAGCCTCATGGATGTTCACTGATTTATTTCATAATATAGCAAGACACTTCTTATGGTTAGGACATGATGTTAATTTGTGAGCACAACTGCCAGGGTAATTATAGGATATAGATATTGATGACCCAAACCAAAGCTGAGACACTTGCAAAACCCTTTCAAAGTGTCTTCTCCACAGAAGATGAAGTTCTTCCAACTTTGCCGCCTAGTCGTATCCAGACATGCCGGAATTCATATTATCGTTGAAAAGGTCAGAAGATTCTACGTTATATGCTAGATCAACAAAGCTACTGGGCTGATGAACTACCTAACATCGCCCTCAAAACCGCTGCTGCTGAAATAGCCCCGGCCGTCAATTCATTTTCCAACAGAGCCTGGACAACGGTGAAGCTGGCCCGATGATTGGAAAAGGCTAACATCTGCCTATTATTCAAGAAGGCTCAAAATCTGACCCGCAACTACCAGAACCATTCATTACTTGTGTCTGTTGTAGCTTCTTGAACATATCGCATCGATAGTTAATTTAATGAACCACTTATCTCAACATAGCATACTCTCCGATGCCCAGCACACGCCTTAATGAAGAAAGCCAGATCATGTGATACACAATTGATATATCTACCATTTTCACGACCTCTCTAACCAATCATGATAAGCTCTGTCTACAGACCCGCGTGCTAGAATTTCAGCAAGCTTTTGTGTATAGTCCCACACAGTGGGAACACCGCCGCCTTTTGTTAAAACTCAACTTTTTTGGGATTAGGAATACAACACCCTCAGTGGGGATATCTGCCTTCCTCACTAATCGCATTCAAAGAGTAGTCCGTAAATGGCAATACACAATCCCTGGAATCCAGTACTTAGCGGGGTTCCCCAAGGCACATTGTTGGGGGCCGCTGAGTTATTTCACCTTTTCATCAAATGAACATCACCGACTGTGTCCGATGCACAACATATTATTTGCCTGACGACTGTATCATCTTTAAACCTGTCATCACACAACTAGGACGAAGCTTCCTTCCAGAATGATCTAGACAGCCTCGTCTCCTGGTCAAACAAATGGGGCATGCGCCTTCAACGCATCCACGGTAAAGTCATCGCGAATTTCAAGAAAACGGCAACCAGGGAATGCCAACTACTCCATGGCCGGTGAAGTCCTTGAAGAAGTAACTGCGGATAAATATCTGGGTGTTGTGCTTTCAAAATAATCTCAATGGGATAACCCACCCGCACGCAGCTGCTAAGGCTACGAAAGTGTTGAACTTCATTCAGAGTCACTTCACCACTGCTCTAAGACAGTAAAAGGTAACTTGTACACTACACTCGCCAACCACTTTGGACTACGCTTCATCTGCATGGAATCCAGGAACCAGGGCAAATAAAGACATCCTACAGAAAGCCCACCCCGCGCAGGGGCGCAAGATTTTGTAACCCGGTGATTACAACCTCAAGTCCACTTGTGACAGAACGCATGAAGAAACTAGCCTGGGACGCAGTTGAAACCCGACGGCAAACCAGAGACTTGCGACGTTCCCACAAGATGCTAAACGGCGATTTAGACATCAACCTTGACCGCTACATTAAACCCAAGATTACCAGGGGCTAGACTTCACCAACGAAAGACATTTTGAGAAATTACTCATCATACATCCACCCACATATTGCCATCGCTTCTTCATTGAAACACCGTCTCTGCATGGAACGCCTCCTCCCCAACCAAGCAGTCAACATCAGTTCCACTAACGAATTCAAAAAATTCCTCCGTACTTATGACCAGCCCCCTAGACTTAACATCTGAACTCTATCACTCCTCGTCAAGACTTCCAGTTATAAGCCCAGTGGATGGTGCCGGAACAAGAACAAGGAATAAGGATGAGAACAGATACAAAAAGTGTCTTTTTAAAAAGGAAGACCAAGGTCTGAATGTCTGGATGGGTAATTAGATTTGTGTAGAACAAAGCTAGAATAACTTACCTAAACTTACTTGCAAATTCAGACTATTTTTGGCTATTAAGGTCCTTCCACCAAGCCCCAGGGTCCCCAATATCTGTGGCTTTGTATCAGTAGCGTCACAGGCTGGGTTGCGCCCAGAGAGCTATTGAACCAGGAAAAAAGCTTAAACATCAATGGCTAAATGCATGCATGCTTGTATGCTTGTCCACCGGGAAATTTCACCCCCAGAAATTTGCCTCAAAACCAGTAATTTGCCCCTTTGACAAGTTTTAAACAATGTACGCCCCGCTTTAGATCTTCTCTAATAGCCACTGGACATTGGGATGCCACCTCAAAAGTCCACTGATGACTGACCTAAACTAGCTTGTGGAACTTAATTTCTAATGCATTATTCATGTTGTTGATTTCAATATGGTATGAAAATGCTACACTATGAAATGATACACTGAATATACATTCGAAAAGTCTGAACCAAGGAAAATAGTAACCTGAACCATTTTTTAGTCAGAGTTCATAGTTGTTCCGTTTGGTTTCAGTGTAATTTTTCACATTGTATTGTCCCTCCTATATGAGCAGTCTTGTACTGAATTACCTTTTAAAACTTATTTTAGCTATGTCAACATTATTTTTTTGCAATGTGAATTTAGAGTTTCTTCTCAGAGAGACTAATAATAACATTTCCAGTGTGATTTGATGAACACGCTCAATGTTTTCAGTGATGTTCAGGGTCCATTTTCCTGTTTTGATTAGGAATCATGATGCATTGCAGTATCTTATAATATTGCAAAAGGTACATGGATTTCATATAGTTTAAGCAGAATGGCAACACTTGGTGCATTTTGATAAGCAACCAAATTTGGCACGAGAGGTAGATAAATCCTTCTGAAAAAAATTAGATATGGAACCACACTTGCACAGATTCAAAGGTTGCAAGGGCACCTAGATGTCACGAAGTCACTTAGGTCAAACACTTAAATATTAAAAAAAAGTCCTTGAATTGGAGAAGATTAACCAATTGTGCCAAAAACCTTATGTCAAATATAAACATTTACTGGGAAGTATTTCTTAAGAATAAACGGGGGTGTTTTAAAGTATAAGACCAAATCATGTACTTTAGGATGCTACATTAAGGTCATTTAACTTCGGTAACATAATTGAAATTTCTAAATTTAACAGATAATGCTTTGCTTATCATGACCATAAAAATACATCACGGTCTCGATTGCTTGTGTCGCCTGCTGTCACGGTTTGAATGATAGGCCTCATCTGACCTTTGACCTTGAATATGTGACCTTTTGACAAAGAAAAAAAATGAGGGTTTGCATTTAATCTCTGTAAACAAGTTTGGTTCCAATTTAAACCTTCAAATTTTTTACAATTGAGGTTAATTTTACCTTTTCATCAGCCTACCATTGACCCCTCCCATGTGACCCTATGCTGCAATTTGGTTTTAAATCCATCAAGTATGCAGATATTACATTCAAATGTTAACCTTTTTCACAACAGACTCAACAGAGAACAGACATCAAAAATGATCCCTATGCGTCTTCCAGCCTAAAGGCAGGCGACACAAAATGGAATCTTGGTAGATACCAATCACCTGATTCACCTCTATCCTCTCTGTGCTAAGGCCCTTTCTTAAGCACCTGCATTATCAACTATAATATCTCTAAGGAACCCCTTATTCATCTCCATATTAAAGCTTTCACAACAAGTCCACATACCGTCCTCATTATTGCTCATATCTTGGCCATTCACCACCAAAGGCATAAAGCTGTGCACTTAATTAAGGGATGCCAGTACACATTTACATCGGGTGGTACATCCATTTTTTGCAGACTGACACCGTAGCAGCGCTTTCCGGCAATGCTTCAATTAACTCCGGGAGTGGTGTCCAGAATGGCTCCCAACCATGCTCTCCATTGAAGCCCAACCCCCATTCACTTTTATGATTGCAACCTCGGTCATTGGATCAATTGCTTGACTTCAAACATATCCTGCTTGGTAGGTTGCTCATTTTAATGTTTTGAATGAGAGCTGCCTGTGTAGGTGATATTCCTTCCAGCGCATCGGGACTTTTTGAGTGAACAGGTATTTGCGAGCATTGTTCACCAACTCATGCGTACTTGCTGTTAAACAAGAGAATGACGAATCGCTCAAGAATAGCAAGAGTGTTGGCAGTAATTGATGAAGTGGAATTGGAAAGAGATTCAAAGGCACGGTGGCTTCTTCATGAGGTTTGCATATGTTCCATGCTGTTTTCTTTCACTTCCTGCAAAAGAAATCAACGTTGTCACATGCCTGTAAAAGCAATGAAAGAATGCCAAAGCTGATGCTTTTTCTGGACGCCCAGAGTGTGCACTGTTGTGTGCTGCAATTATCGCTATTTCGAACCAGTCCCATATGCCAACCACAGCTCATCTATTTGCAGTTGGATTGCAGTATGTCACCCAGTACAACCCACATCTGATCAACATGTTTCTCAACAGTATTTCTTGAAGCTCCTTGCTTTGCTGCTCAAGGGCATGTTAAAAGCACTTCGTACATCTGGCTTCCCTCATGCTAACATGGAGCCAGATTTACAACATTCAGACTGGCAGAGAACAACTGAACGTTTTTTTCAGTTTGTCAGTTTCACTACTAACTAATGTTATTTACAAACTTGAATAGCTCATTTTTGTTCCATCACCCCTTAAGGACTGCCATTTCTAGATATAGCCGATTTTGGATCCCACACTTCGTCTTTCTCCACACCCTCTCTTTGATCTAGTTGTTGATTTCAGACTGTTTCAATGTATTCATCCCATACCACTTCACAGTTGGTTGCAAACTCTTCCAAAGCTT
>JAMKCH010015741.1:0-139535 GCA_023653785.1 Ophioderma brevispina
TTACTGATGTGAATGAGCTTTGAAGCAAATTTAAGGATAATGAACTAAGCCTTCAGATGATCCCATAAAAAAAAAATATCTCAGATATATTTTACTTACAAATTCAGGGTCAGGGTCAGTTTTTTTTTTACTTACCTGTACTATCAAATCCACAACGTGCAAGAAGTAAAAATGCATGAACATTGTTGTTCGCCTGGTAATTTTCTGAACGGATCAATCCTTTCATAAATTATCCGTTTCAAAAAAGAATGTATTTTCCAGGAACAAATTCATATGGAAAAAGTTTTGTGCACAACCCAATGTCGCGGACTTTATTCAAGAACTGTGTCCTTCGAATGTTAAGTTACGATCAATAACTCAACTTATTTACAGGACAGGAATGATAAAGAATTACTTTTTCGGTCTTCAAGCAGTGAAGTTGTTTGTTTTTTCGAGATGTATTTATTCTAATTCTAGGCATCATGTCCTATTTTAAGTAAACCGCATATCCCCAGAACGAATTAGACGCACATATGCAACCCGTGAATTGTTTTAAGTATAAATGCAGATTGGACGTGTAAAATCCCATTGCATATAGGCCAAGCTCGTTACTTAAACCGGGACCACAATTCCATGTACAGTGTCAATGACTGCTGATAAAAGCGGTGGCGTTATACCCAGGAGTAGAGTACATCATATAGACTAATTATTTTGCTAAGCTCTAATGCCGACTGTTTTTTATTCTAAACAAAACCAAATAGAATCTCATTTTGGCAGTAAGGTATTAGCCTGAGCTCAGATTTGGCATGGTAATTTCTGTAAAGGACTCTGCATTGATTCAATGATTCGGTAAGACCACGAGAGAGGAACTTTGGCTTGAAGTAATATAGATTTCAATGTTTATAACCGTGTGTCCCAAAAAAACGCAACATTGGTGGCAGGCGCCATAAAGAATAAAAGCACGTGATACTTATTCTTTGGTAAGGTAAGGTGGGGCGGTTAGTCTTAATATTCCTGAAAAGTGTATAAAGGTAGAGTCATATTTTTTAAGATATGAACCCATCAATCAAGTAACCGCAGGACCATTTTAACAAATTGGTCGCTATTAACTACAAATACATACGGGCACTGGCGTTTTTGCGGCCCAGAACCACCATATGAATCTCTATAAAGTCCGACCACCATTTCCCCTTTTTTTAAAAGACAGGTACTGCAACATCCTAAATATGAATTCTTCCATTGGTAATAACAGCTCAAAACGCATTTTAATACCTTAAAAGATCCAATTAGGAATGTATGATCAAAACTCTTCGGTATTGTCCAAATAAGACTGCATTGGATAAGCTAATCATTCATCACATCATTTTTGTGACCCACACAAAGAGTATCTTAACCCAACATTTAATACAGAATGATAAACTGATATTGTGATTGAGTTTGGTGTTGAAAACCAGATTTCTTTCATAAAATTGAGAATGTTAACATAACATTATTTTCAGGAACCAGCAAGTTGCATGCACAGCGTATTTTCATTTATGTAATGTGGATTTGTCTATACTTAGTCATAGTTTTGTATCTTCTTCAAACAGAGGTTATCACCATTCATTAATGTTTTATTATTAATCAGTTAAATAATATGATGTAAATGCGTCATTTGACCCAGTAAGGTTGTTCTGGCAAGAAATTTGGTGCAAGTACATGTTGAGTGCAATCAATATTGTATTTGCCATCTTTTTCTTCATTTGCCAGTCTTGTGGTTAACCAGCCCCTCATTTTTAAAATGGGTTCGCTGCGAGTTACTTGATTGTTGGGTCCATATCTTAAAAACTATTGACTCTACCTTTATGAACTTTTCAGGACTATTGCTATAGTCCCATCTTACCTTACACAAAGAATGATTAACACGGCTTATGTTCAACCTTATGGCGCCTGACACCACGTGTTTGGGGGGGGGGCACACGTGTATATATTTTTACATGTTGGAAAATTTAGTACTGTTGTGCTCAAAGAAAACATGATTACAAATTTGAAAAATAGCAAAGTGCCATTTTAAACACTAAGTTCCCACCGTGATTACTCAATCGTTCAGATCACTTTAGATATGAATTAATAAGCTAACTAGTACCGATTGAGGCGTATTAGCTATTTTGATGACAAATATGTAAGCGTCTGAAATTATTTATAAAAAGCTTAAATTTGACAATTTCGTTTAAAGTCTCGCGCACTTGTTGCTTTGGAATGTAGGAGTCTGCCTGTGATGTAAATGGATTGAAGTGTCGTGGAAACGGTATTACTACGTCTGTTGCGCATCCTTTGCTCGTAGATAGGATACTCGCGTGACATCTAACTAATCATATTTCAGTATTCTAAATAGAGGACAGTAGCGCTGATAATGTTTATTGTCATTTTAACCTTTTCCCAAACAATGACAAACCAGCAATTTTGCCATTGGCGTAGGACATTACTCTTAGGGGTAAACATTTAAAAGGCACAGCAGAATAATAATGCATGGAATCCACGAAAACAATTTCACCCTCATGCTTGTTTTTTACGGATATCGTTTTTGATACTTTTAAGAATTCTTCGGGGTCATTAATAAACAGAGATCAACAACTAAATATGTTACAAATTAAATAAACACAGTACTAGAACGTATAACCCCTTGATGATTCGGGTCTCTCGGCTCCGTCTTTCCTTCAAAATTGTACTCTAGTTAATTACATTTTGTTCACAGGATTTTTTTTTTTACTGGTGTGGCGATAAATTTGAAAACCTCTTACTTTCGCATACAAACGCTACTTTGGGTAATTACATTGCTGTAGCTCACCTAAAGAATATTTTCGAGCAGTATTCTTTTTTGAATACACCACGTTGTCTCATGAAGACTGAATGTAGTCCTTTTTTTTTCAAAATGCGGGTTTAAAATTGATATAATAAAAAAAATAATAACAATGATAATTAAATATCTTTGGTAAAATTAAATATAGTACATCGTCTGATAGAACATCCATGCAGTGTTCAAGGTACTGGATGTGTCGAATCACCCACAGATGCACACACCCACCCTACATGTCCTATCATGCGTGCTGGTACGTTTGTGGGGATGTGGAGGTGGGGAAGATGAGGTGTTTTGATTCGTGCGAATTGCGTCATGTTAAAAAAATACGTAAAGGTTAATTAAGTTTGGCAAACATTCAAAACATTTGTAACTAAATCCAGTTTTATGAGAAGTTCTACAGTCCAGGTCCAAATCTGAACTATTGGTACGATATTCTTGTATTGGATGACTTGTACTCACCCGGGAAAAAAAATCAGAAAGGATACTTAAAATTGTTATACCTTTAATTTACAGACGTTCTTCTTCTCACAAGATGTCACGAGCTTAAGTGTTAACCGTTTGCACTTTTCGAATTAAAAGGAGCTTTAACCCTCGTCTACCTGAGCCATTTTTTGTAAAAAAAAACTCCGAAGGGGGGGGGGGGGGGGGTTACCCCCTTTTTTTTTTTTTTTTTTTTCCCTGTGATTTTCGTTACTGAACATTCGATTCCTGTCAATTTGGTACCAAAGGATAGCTTAGAGTTTCTTCTTTCCATTGGTACCAAAATAAGTACCAACATCCCCATTATGACGTCACTATGACGTCATATGCTAAGGAAAGTCCGAAAATACTGAATATAGGGTGGAAAATGTATTTTTTTGCAATTTTAGTGCCTCAAACGCCTTATTATAGCACTAAAATGCTCTCATTATATATAACTAATCATTTTCCATCAAATAGAGTCAAAAACCGCATGAAAATCTGATATTCCTAACCTTTTTGGCGAAAAATTGAATTTTCTCCTGTGTGTGTCTAAATGGAAATTGACAGTTTTGCTGACATGCGAACTTTATGACGTCATTGTAACGTAATGCTAGGCATGTTGGTAGCAATGGAAAGATGAGGACCATAGCTATCCTATGGTAGCCAAATTCAAGTGTCTGCCGAAAGGGGGGTGGTTCCCCCCCCCGATCCATCACTTTGGTATCACCCTGTATCTAGCCATACCCATGTGGATGTTTGGTTTCGGATGAAAAGGAGCGAACCATTGTGTCAATTGACCATTATCAAATTAAAATAGACCCAGTTAACACAACAATGTTTGTAACTGTTAAGGGCCTGGTATCTTGAACTAGGTCGGTCCATGACTGTTACACAAACCTGGGCAATCGTATCTGTTAGAGTTTTAATACTAATGGCCAACGATGGCCAGGCATGGATGGAGCAAGAGTCAACAAAAGAAAGTGCCGTAGGATTGTTAACATGTTAATTGGCACCAAAAAAGGTAGACGAGGTTAAATGCTGGCAAATGAAATAAGATCCCCCCCAAAAAAGTAACGCAAGCAGCATGTCTAAATACCCCCATAAGTTACACACATTGTAATTCACAAGAACATAAAACTATATCAATAGTCTGTTTTGTTCTGCAAACTTTTGACACCGTTTCGTGCTCCATTGTTATCAAAGAAAAATCGCCCAACACCCGACACAATGCCCCTTTTTTTAACGAAAATGTGGTGTCACATTTTCAAAGTTGCAACTGAAGACATTATTAACAAAGGTTACACAACCATGCAATCGCCATGCATAAAGCATGTTAAGTGACACACACTTCACGGAAGAATGCGGTCTTCACTGTAATGGCAATCAATATGGCTATACCTTTTTTGCAACTTTAAAAAGGGAGAGACTTTCTTATAATGGGTAATGTGGTTGCAATATTGGATCGCATGGAGCAGAAGGGTATCAAAATTTTACGGAAGAAAACGAACTAATTGATATAATTTATATTTTTGGGCAAGACCAATGGGTTATAACCTATGGGGGTATTTTAGACATGCTGCGTTATTTTTTTTTGGTCTTTTAGTGCAACAATTGAAACGATAACAATAATAAATGCTTAGTTTCAAACACGTTTGTCGATAGTGTTAAGCTTCGCTTCTCAAAGTGTAAGCTCTTGTTACAAATGTTACAATTGGGGGGGTGGTATATGTGGAAGGCTTAATCGTTGCGAAAAGGGATCACTCAAGCACTTCTAAAAGGTATTCGATATTTAAACTGTTGCAATCAAAATCATTTATTTACACTCTGTAAATTATTTACCCTGAATATAGCACGTAGCACTTAAGTGGAAAATGCTTTTTTTTAAGTTATGGTCCATAGGGATCCCACTTGACCACCAACGGCGTGCTTAAGACCTTGACCCCTGTATTTGTTAGAATTTAAGCTTTTCAAAACTATATACCATTATGCTAAATCTGCACAGAATTAAAAGTTAAACGTTCTCGTTCACATAATACGTGATGCCTTAATGGTCATCACGGAACCCGTTTGCTTTCGACGGCTGTATGTTTTTCTCCGCACCCCCCCCCCCCCCCCAAATTTTTTTTTTTTTTTTTTTTAAGTAAAAACTTTAGGCTGGTATTCTGAAAGGGCGTCTAACTTTAGACCTGGGTTTAAACCAGGGTTAGTCCTACAAGAGTGGACATTTTTCATTTCAAAATATTGTTAAAGTTAAATGTAAGAGGTGAGAAAATTCCTCATGGATGGACCAGAACACCCCATCCATGAGGAATTTTCTCACCTGTTAAAGCATATTTATAGAGTATGTTGAAAGGAAAAAGGTCCACTCATGTAGGACTAACCCTGGTTTAAACCTGGGTTTAAAGTTAGACTCCCTTTCAAAATACCAGCCTTAGCGATTAAAAAAGAGGACAATAAAACCATAATATCTTGGAAAGTAAAGGCTTGACATAAGAAGATAAATTATTTGTCATCGAAGAGAAAATGGTGCAAATTATTTATTTTTCAATTACCTGTACGGTAGGTACTTCAAAGTGTTTAAACGGAACAAAATACATATTATTGCAAGAGAACAAATAAACGAAAATGTACAAACAAGTTTGCTTACTCTTTTAGTTTAGTTTCATATCAATGGTAGATTGTTTACTTACATTTCTTGTCATATTCTTAACTGACCCCTTTTACATATATAAATAAAAGAAACAGCTGAAAACGTGCTAGTGTTTTAAAAGCCTCTTTCTCTGGTAGGTTATTTATTTTAATTTCTTTGAACCATACAGCCACTTAGGAGAGATAAGTGTTTATGGAAACGTTTGTAATTGCAGGTACCAAATATAGACTCAAAAGTGAAGTTCCGTGAAATATTATAGTTTTTGTAATTCGTTGGAAATATTTGAAGAATGAAAATCTGTTCGATGTATGCACTACATACAGATTAAATTAAAGGTAAAAATAACTATGCGTAGCTAATAAATATTATCGAAGGGTTTTCTAAACGGCAATAACTAATCCCCATTAGCAATACGTATTATATGATATAGGTCAATGCACGTTAGAATAATCTTGATCTATAAGTCTTTCCAGGGAAAATGGTTTTAGCTAAGCTCAAGCTTCAATGTCGTCGCCGGTTTTCCAGAATGCCCATCCTCCGCTTTATTTTAATATAGCGAATCAGAAGAAAAGCGGAACCCATAAACATGAGAATATTTTTAATATGAAGATGATAAAAAATTAGAAGTCCATTTTAAAAACTATTTTAAGTGATACAATTACCCCGGTCGATCTGCGCCGTTACAATTGTATCACTATTTAAATAAAAGCATCATAAACTCGGTTCCGTTCAAAAATACAGGCTGATGAAAAAGAAGTTTACTCATTTTTATTACTGCTTAGTAAAAAATCTGCAAGGATTTTCTTGTAAACTAATATGTCATTAGAAAGAGCAGTTTCTGATGTCTGAATTAAACAAAAAATAATTTGCTCGTACCAAACCCGAGTTATACTAATTTGAATAAAACCACCCATTTTCCTGACTGTACAAATCTGGGTAACTCGCATCAGCTTCTATTTACACCAAATCAGCAAAAAAGCTTTCATTGGTTTGCAACTTTCTTTGTTAAAATGAAAGTTTTACTTTAATACTCATACTCAAATCCATCAATCAAGAGCCAAATTTCAAATGCTGACAATTTTAAATGATACCGAATGTTAAATCTCACGAGTTTATAGGACTTTTTCTTCTTCATATACTTCTCTTAGAGGAAACACTTCATTAGATGTTTTGCAATTCTTGAACAAACGTAATTACAGAAAGAGTTTACGATGAAAAATAGTTATATTACACTGCTTGAATAGAAAGATGAACTTAATTATCGTTCGATTTATGGTTCTTGAATATGAGTATAAAATCCCAACTTACATTTTGACAACAAAAGTTGCAAACCAATGGATCTGTCTTATTGATTTGGCATGAATAGAATTTGACGCAAGTTACCCAGATGTGTACAGTCAGGAAGATGGGTGATTTTATTCAAATAAGTTTAACTTGGTTTGAAATGTGCAAAATAAATTTAGACCTTCAGATATTGGTCTGTGCAATGATATATTACTTTACAGAGAGTTCTTTTTAGATTTTTTTACTAAACCACAAAAAAGGAGCAAACAACTTTTTGAGTCACCCTGTATGATTGATTGTAGAACAACAAAGAAAATGATACAGAATACATGTATCAAGAACTGCACACCATATCTGTATCGACAACACTCCGCTAACACAATCAAGATAATGTTTCAATTCACGTTGTGCGCTTTACACAAGTCTGGCTCGTCCTTCTACTTGACTTCTTGGAGAGCAATACGCCTCTGACACTTCTTTAAAATCGCATTTTGACGAACCTGATTATCGGGCGATTTGGTTTCAATGTTTTCTTTCTTGTATTCTTTTTGTTTTTGTTTTTTTTTCTTCTTTCTTTTTTTCATCTTTCTTTCTTTCTTTTTTTTTATGAATTATATTTCGTTAATTTGTTGTGGGGTTCTGTTCTTTTGACTCGCCCTGTGTCTAATTATTTTCATTGCACTTTTCCGTTTCCTTTTGTGATAATTATAGTTGATGATATGGTAAGCACTTTCTCGTGGGAATGGGTGTGATATTCACTTAAGAAAGTCATGTTATAGTGCAGCTTGTGCATTCTCCGATGTGTAACAGACAATGTTATGCTAATCCGCATCTGGCGGACGCGGATTGATGCTGATTTTAGAGACCACATTTTCTGAACGCCCAATTGTACTTGTCCCAGTCGTAATCCCTTGGACATTTCGCAGAGTCACCAGAAACATAGGTAGACGAATTATCCCACGTATTCGTATATTGTCTATCATAAATACTTGGGAGGATGATATATTAGAGTTGGTTTTCCACTGGTTACAGAAATCCCTACTAAGCCTACTGTGATGTTCTATTATTGTTTAAAAAGTCCCGAAAGGTGCTTTTAACAACAAGACTTTGTATAACACTTTAATTGCTGAATCAATTCTGTGTAATGCAGGTATATGCTCCACGCGAGCGTAAAACAAACTTTTTATCCGTATATAGCAGATCAAAGTGAAGACGATGCAATTTTGAGAGGGTGTTCTTCCACTCCTCCTCCTCTTAGGGGAAAGCGTGACCCATTGGTTAGTGTATTTGCCTTCCCCGGTTCGAGCCCCGGCGGGGTAACTTGCTGGGATTCAATTAGGTAGTTTAGTAATTTTTTTGATTTTTTTTTGCTTGTACAATCCCATACAATGCAATTCTTCCAAACAATTTTTGTACTGGTTGTCACATGAATTTATAGTGACAAAAAGTACTAAATGAACAGAACTCATCCCAATCTTGCAATTTAAGTACTTTTGTCACTATAAATTCATGTGACAACCACTGCAAACATTGCATTGGAAGAAATGCATTGTGGGAAGAATATAATACCTCCTCTTCCTCGGTACATTAGGTGACTATTTTACTCTTGTTTTCTGCATGTTTCTGCTGCCTGTGTATATATGCCGTTCGTACATATCATCTACATTCAATGGCGACAGCCTTGCTCCTTGCTGACAAAAATACGACAGTGATATTTTAACTAAAATACTCTATGAAATATAATCTGTAATCTGTAAATTTTTCTATGCGCGGAAAAAAAATTGATTTTAATTAGTTACAGACCCTACCTTACTTTGAGAGATGACGACACATTTTTTTAATTGATGACTGCTCATCGCTACGGATTTTGTAGTTACTTTAAATTATGAAGTGTACGCCCGCATGCCAATTTCACATTCGATTTTCGTTGGCTATTTGCAACCTGTCATAAATAATTCTCTGCATCAATATTTTTGTAAAAAGATGATTTCAAGACGGTTCCGATTAAACTTGAAGTAAACTCTTCACGAACACTTCCATATTCATATGTGCCATTAAAAAGAAACCTTGCCCATTAATTAAGCCTTTACTTTTAAAGTGCGTTTTGCATTACCATTATTCTTTGTTGATGCAAAGTTTGGGAATTGTTTCTATTGACTTTGAAAGAGAAAAATGTATTCTCGGAAGCGAATATGGCAAAGGTTCGACACTTAGTTCTAGGATTCAAACCACTCCATTCGCTTGCGCGCCTCCATAGCTTAATTAAGGCCATTCGTTGCCTTTCACCCCCCCCCCCCCCCGTAAAAACGGTTATCTACTCAGATCCAGTAAAATTAAAATTTCAAAGGGAGAAAAGGAAGTCCTTACTTCACTTTAATTTGTCAAGCGAAAGCAATCTAATTATATATATGGATGTGCACTTTGTCTGTCCTGACATTTGGAAGTACAATAACTTTATAAGAAAAGAGAAAATTACCAACCAGTATGAAGGGGAAGAAAGACTTTCATTTAGGAAAATTCTTATTTCATTTCTATTGCGGAGCGCGTGCACTTTGTGACACCTGGGTCTTCACTGATGTCTGACGCTTCAAACAACCTCAAGTGACTGCAGGTAATGGCGAGGTTTGGCCAAGGTTTGACTCTCGGGGGATGGTTAGCTTTTAATTTAATCAACAATTGTTGTTATTTCTATCTCGGTGAACGATTGCGAAAATTCAATAAATATTGTGTATTAGGGGAAATGATTCAAGATTGCTCTCTTATCTGTAAAATTACACACCACTTATAAAAGTGCGTCATATTATATATATATACGTCTATCTCCGTATATTCTCAAACTTTATTTCAAAGTCTATGACGAACACAATAACGAAGATGCTCAAAAATAAAAAAAATATTGCGAACCTTGGATCCATTAACCAGTATAAACACAAGCCTACACAGACCAGCAACAACGCAAATGATCTTCGGGTTTGATCTACATTGGACAAAATATGGGTTTCGCAAAAATGTCTCATGTCTCTTTAATCTATTAAAGATTATCTATTGGGATTGCTCAAACAGTTTGAGAAAGAAAAAAAAAAAACATAATTACTATTTCTTAACCTAGTGTGTATACACATCAACTGCATTAAATAAACACTTGACCGATACCGTATTGACACAAACGATGGTTTGGAACCACGTCTTCAATATCCAGCAGCCCCAGTTTTTTTGATAAGCTTGTTGAAATTTGTTCGTTTGTATATACATGTCCAAATAAGATCTTGATCGATAACACTAGCAATCATGGCAACTTATTTTGATGTTAACCTCGATGGTGCAGCCACACTGCTTTTACATATAGCTTCTTCCGTAATATACGCAAGCGCATCAAGATAAAAGTAACTTAGCACTGTCTTTGACATCAGACAACAAGTAATCACAGCAAATACGCCTTAACTCTGTCTCTCATATCTATGACGTTTATAAGTGCGTGTATTTCACAGATACAGATAGCAATTGAAACATTTCCCTAATGCATCAATATTTATGAATTTTTTCACCATCGTTCACAGAGATAAGAACGAGCCACAAATATTGGGGACAGCCCATTAAAAAAATCATATACGTTCCTTGACCTAATAATTTAAAATTGCATCCTTTTTTCACTTAAGGTTATTAAATGAACTCGCAACAACTACCTAGTTTGTTTGTTTGTTCACAATTGAAGAATGTATGCTCTAAAAACTGTAATCCAGATACGTACCACGTAATAGTGTGGTCGGTCCTGTCATGAAACATTGTCCCGTAGGATTTTGGTGCAAAGTTGATTTTCGTGCTGTTTTTTGCTTCATTAGGGACCAGAACAGTCGAAAATGATGGGTGCAAATGTTTCGGACTGCTGCCCCTTCCTCAAAGGGGAATTTCTACAAGGGAAAAATTTAAAATCGAGTCAAATTGTGTTTTGATGTACTTACCATGTTTCGTCTCCTTGTAAGGATTAGAAAAGTAATATATTTGCCTAGGGTCAGACCTTTAGTTAAAGCGCTATAGCCCCATAATTTTTCAAGGTCTCCTGGGGTAAAATTTACCCATGCTCCAATTTTTTTTGAAACTGGGATAGTGGTTTGTATTGTCTCGCAGGATCCAAAATGTAATTATTTTACAGTGTGTGATATTTGGTTGGCTAATACATACCAAAATGTCGCAAGGGTCTTCGTGGTCTATGGGGGTCACCAAACTTTTCCCTGGATGTTCGCAAAGGGTGAGATCAAAAGATCAATTAAAATGCATTTTGTTTTCAGTATGACACAAGGAAATCATTTGACACCACATTCAAAAACATCGGAGCATTAACCCCCCAGGGTGACCTTGAACCATTATTGGCTATACCTGCTTTAACTAAAGGTTGGAACCTAGGCAGATATATACCGTTTTTCTAATCCTTATGACGAGGCAAACGCTTTAGTGTACATTAAAACCAATTTTGACTCGATTTTTAAATTTTCCCTGTCCTAACATTTGCCCCTTGAAAAAGGGGGCATCAGTAGGAAAAATTGTTTGGCAACCCCATCATTTTCTGACAGTTTTTAGGTCCTATGAAACCCAACAGCAACAAATCATTTTATGCATGAAATCCTACGGGAAGAACACACCCCAACCCAACTATAGTAACATGGTCATTCTCACTCTCTATCACTTTAGCGCAATCCAAACACCAAGCAACTTAAGTGTACAAACAAACCAAGGTTTTACATAAAGTTAATAAAATCAAGAAAACATTAGTTTGGGTAATTGTGTTCCAAACCTTTTCGATTAATGCTTATAAAAGATCCATTAAAGAGTAGATTCTTCTTCATTATTGACCAAAGCGTTAGTGATACCTACAAAATCATTAAGGCCATGTTTTCTACCACAACAAATAACATACGGTCTTTACAAACTCCCGTTGGTGCATAGCGTGGTCCAAGTGCTCCCCGCTGAAAGACTTCTTAAAGAAAAATTTTATAATATCGATCGGTTTCGAAATTGGGGCGAAATCATTTAATTTCATTTTTTTTTTTTTTTTTTTTATTATTCTTGCACGTTGCGTACTATTTCAAAAGTGGCAGATTTTGTTTTTATTAAAAAAATTAACTTTTTTCAAGATGTGGCATTATTTTGGTCTACAAATGTAGATAATACTTAAACCTCAAAAGGTTGTCGCCGATGCCTGTTCCTTCATATGGTATGATTCATTCACTCCTCCACCGAAACTGATACATGTATCAACTTCTTATTGTTTGAATAAGTGATGAGGACATAGGAACGTTTAAGAGGGCATCGGCGGTTTAAAATACGCACTGCATTTGTTGAGTTAAATAGCGTTCACATTAATTTATTATGGCAGTCAATAATAGCCCGATTTTTTTTGTAAGCTCTGATTTCCTCGCGACGCCGTTCATTTAAATGTGAATCCGTGAAATCGACTACTTGATTCAAACGATGTATCTCTTGGCACCAACTAAAGAAATTGAACTAAGCTTTAACACTTAAAGTGCCCAAGCTAAAAAAACTTCGTAGTGCCATGAGTCCTAGGGACTTACAAATTCACCTTGGTTTTCCATAGACTTACGCAGTTTTAAGAGGCCGTCATGACAAATTAATTGATTCTATCAGCATAAAAAAATCTTATTTTTGATTTAAGTATTATTAATGATTACTTATTGCCTCTAGGTATCTATCTACGCAAATAATCCCAAGATTTAATAACTTTAATGTTTTACTTAGTAAAATATCTTTGATTTTTTCACCCATCCGTGAGTGCCGGGGGGGGGGGGGGGGTCCTAGGACCAACCTAATGATTCTAATGAGCCGTGGGCGATTTAATTTTTTTTTTAGTATCATGAGAAGCTTATTCATAAATAACTCCTTCATAATTTGATTCGTACTGAAATCGCACAAAAATCAATGTGTGGTACTCTGGAACCGCCCCCCTCCCTTGGGCAACTTAGTGTTAACGATGGTATCCCATAGTGCTTATTATCAACTACACTTTAATAGCATATACTTTTTTGACTATTACTAGATCTGGAGATATATGTCCAAGCCCAGAGTTTTCTCGAAGATTTATTTTTTACAAACCTGGTGCGCCGATCCACTCGCGGTTTGCAAAGGGCTTGCCTTTATTTACAAATATGTTTTTTTCTTGTGTTGACTGATCATAAGTTGACATCCCTCAAATTGCCTTCAAAGTCGTCAGATAATCTATTGAGCAATCCTTCTTTAAACCTACGTCTATTACTAGAAAACAAGAGGGCTTCCATAACAAATATTGATTTTTGAAGACGTACGAAAAAGGCGCCAATTGACAGTTGCATCTTGCATTTGCTGTGAAATCTGTTTCGCTTAGCGAATCTATTCCGATTTTTTTAAAGTGATTATTTTATAACATTTCTACGTTATTGATGTTGGTGATAAAGTAATGAACAAATGATTCCTTTATATACATTCAAAGGAGAGTTAGTTTCACGGATGTTTATTAATTTTATTTTATTTGGAGGGGGCAATAGCAGATTACCTTTAAAATAGGGCAAATTCCTATTTTTGAGAAGTGCCTCTAATGAAATTGTAAAAATGTAGTAAGCTGTTACCGTCTACTCTAGAAGTAGTATATCATATTCATGAAGGGGACGATTATATCAGCATTATTCAATCCCTGAACATTCACCCGTCTAATTGCCATTAATTAACTAAAGTTCCATCGTACATCGTTCTCGCCATAACACAAACGTTGCAACGCCAGAGAGCCTATTCATAAGTATTTCGAGTAACTGTAGCGTGAATAAATTCTTGCGCTCTAAAGTTTGTTGTGATCTTGCATTCACGGTAGTTTCAGTTAGTTTCAGTTTCAGTTTATTTTCACCAAACATAACATAAAAAATACAAAGCATTTAACGAAATCGATGGTGGGGAGAACCATAAGAGAGCACAGCTCGAAATATATGGTCACCCAAAAATTACAGCTTTAATTAATAATATAATAGAACTTGATTGAGATTCAGCTTGTTCTGGGAAGGACCTTTTACGCCAAATTATGCAATAATGTCTCATATCCCAGAAAAAAGACTACGCGTGAGTTCATTGTCACCTCCGTAGTTATATATTTTAAGGTTCGCTGGAAACGATTTCTTGTATATTTTCAGAAATGTTGGAAGTTTCATTAAACATACGCATTGAAACACGCACTTCGGTTTAATAGGTGTATGAAGGTAGATATGCAGAGATTGGGTGGAAGAAAGGGTTCAACGCGTTTCACTCTGTAATTGTAACTATAATTACATTCTTGAGTAGGACAAAGAGTTCACTGTGAGCAATCTGACTTTGGCAAAATGGTATTATATCGTATGAAAATTGCAATGTTTGAGCTTTTTGCTGATTACAACTCCGTTGGATTTCCCCCATCGAATTTATACAAAGACATGCATTAAATCAAATCACAAAGTTGCATGAAAAGTTGAGATTTTGATCATTTTGAAACTCAAGGCCGAGACAGACGACAAAAAATTGATAGTTCCAAAGTTCGATGCCCGTGTGCTTTTACGAAGCCTAAGTAGAATAGTAATAATTGCGTATGTATGAATGTATTGAGGTAGTTTTAAATTCATTGGGACGATACATTTTAACGATTGTAAAATAACTTTCTTGCATCCTCCGATAACTTTTCAGTGCACGTAGGATGCTTTAGTCAATGGTAACGACCTGGATATGTACCCCGTCAAAAATCTTAGAAAGTTTGGACAGCGTATTTTTATCTTTGCAACTACGTTTAATAGCTAAACACATTAAATTTCACTACAAATTCCCACTGTGGATGAAAATTGAAACGTTTACGATTTGAAATATGTTTAAAAATTATAGACAGAATATTGTTTAAAGAATATTGTTTAAATCCTAAGCACTCCATTTATAATGTATTCCAAAGACTACGCTACTTTTTTCAAAATTATGTCTGTTAATTTAATTTTACTTCAAGATTGTGTCCTTGAACGATCTTGTCCCTTTTCTTTTTTAGTGTTTGAGTAATACATTAAAATAAATTATAATAAAAGTGACATGAGCTGTAGCAATGAAAAAACAACGATTTTGATTAAAATATGGTGGTTCGCCCTTTTGGAAATGATCAAATTGAAACAGTTAATTCAACAAGTGTCTGCAATATGCAACGTGATAGATAAATACAAATATAGCAGTGTGTGCTATGCACACATGGGCAATACCTTAAGGCTGACGCTATGCATATTTTGGACACTACATTTCATCTCAGAATCACCATATTACATAAACTTGAAATTGTTGACTCGTAAGTGTGAGTTGTGTGTTTCTGGAACCAAACCACTTCTATTCATTAACAAACAACCTCGCACTGATTAAAATAGTCTTTTCTCTTTCGTGAGATAAAATCACTAAATTCAAACCAAACCAAATGTCCCCGATACTACACACCTCTGCTAATAATAACCGTTTACCCGTAAGCAGGACACAAGCACGAACTTGAAACTATAAAAATATTCTGATTAGAGTCAGGTTCGGAGACTACATCAGTTCAGAATGTTATGAAATATAAACAGATTTTAAATTAGTATGATAGAGAACGTTGAATGAAGATATACTTTGTTGTGGACACTGTTGGATAGTGTTGGTAAACCGAGTAGCATTGTAGAGTGGTAGTAGTACAGCATGCCACAACCCATCAATTCATTGCCAGTTGAAGTAGTAGCTCAATTTTAAAAAAATGTCAGTAGTGTTCAGTAGTAAGTACGGCGGCAGCTCCCAGTAGAATTAGTAGCAAATGTAGTAGTAGTAGTAAGTAGTAGTAGTAGTAGTAAGTAGTAAGTAGTAGTAGTAGTAGTATAGTAAGTAGTATTATAGGAGTATTAGTAGTTTTGCTGGTGGAGTAGTTGTTGCTGGTGGTAGTAGAAGTGCTTGGTGGTAGTAGTAGTTGCTGGTGGTAGTAGTAGGTTGCTGGTGGTAGTAGTATTGCTGGCTGTGGTTGTGATGTAACAGTGCTTGGTTTTGTTGGGCGTTGGTACAGCAAGCGGCCGTGGTGCGGTGGGTGGTATGTGGTTTGGTGGCATTTTTGTTAACAACTTTCCTTTCTTGGAATAAGTCCAACCAGACCTAAGTAGACTACGTGTAACAACCAAGATGTTCGACATATCTGTCTTTGTTTTCTTCACTACTTAAGGGTAATGTAAGTCAGAATTTTTTCTCCATACCCACTTACAAAAATTAATGAAGTTAGTTTTTTTAAGGTGAAATCAAGTACAAACCCGGTAAAAAATCGTCTAAAAGCTAGGGCATCTAATCAAATCAAAGATATGATGTAGTGATGACGTTTTATATAATAAAACCACGAAAAACCACCGACGTAATTGATTTGTATGCATACCTTTTCGCAAGTGTTATACAATCCATAAAATAAATTAATAGTTTGGAATCTTTGCCGACGATCGGCCAATCGTAAATTGAGTACGGATACCAATGCTATTTAAATTGTATAGCTACGACGACGTGAAATTTAATTTTGATCTAACTCGAGCGCGAAGTAACCTAATGAAACAGGTATATGTATGTGGATGTAAACAGCTGCCGTATGTTAGTTTTCATTAATTAGCAGCCTCTTATACTTGTGAAGAAAAATAAATTTCCTTATATTGTCAAAATTAAAAAGCTTTGGTTTGGCTGCTTTTGACGGGAGGAAAGAAACAGTGTATGGTAGCGTGGTCCTAAAAGTAACCAACAATACAATAATACGATTGTCAAAAACAACCATAATAGTGGATCACATTTGAACATTTATATATCTGACAAAAATATTTTACAGAGCCCTATATTTGTTTAAAATAATTTAACGAGTATTTAAAGAATAACAAACACATTGTTCGTAAGATGTGCCAGTGCAATAGTAATAATTTGTTGAATGTGCACATCTTACGAACAATGCGTTTGATATTCTTTAAATACTCGATAAATTATTATTATTAATCTTCACTTTCTTTATTCTCAGCAGCGATCTAAAACTGTGTTCATTCAGATTGCCTTATAAAACTAATTATATTTATAAACACAATTTGAAACACAGGTGTCATGATTTTTTAGTTTATGATAATTCTTTTTTAAGAGCCCTTAAAACTGAACTGAAAAACATTTTGAAAAAAAAGCTGCTTTATAAAGAATCTATGGTGTTTTACTTTCTTTTCTTTTTTAAAGTCACCAATTTTAACAATACGCGTACGTGCCATTCTAATGGTGCTTATCTTCTATTATTCCTTTGTTGTCAAACATGTCTATATAGTTTAAAGCCTTGTCAGCCTTTCTATCTTCTCCTAAAATATACTAAAAATTTAAAAAAAAATACAAACAACACGTTTAAAAGAACCGCCCTTAATAGACTATCACCACGTATCTATTTCAATGTACAGATTTACCATACGCTCTATGATTTGTCAAATTCTTTATACATACATATTGATTCAGTAAGCCCAACAACTGGTTTGCAATTTTGTCGGATTAAGTCTGCATTAATATTTCACATTTTTACTTGTATATTTCCCCGCGTAGGGCAGGTGTCGGTGCGTTCTATTCCTCACTCATTTCAATACGATGGTATTTGGAAACACCTGTCGTGGTTATTTCATACTATCTGGTACAGGTGTAAATAACATATCTTCGTGTTGCGTATTTTATGCCTCACTAAATCCCCATCATCATGATAGTTATTGTTCTGATAGTAACGTGAGAAAGTGGTGAAACACGGGATATAGTAAGGCTTTCCAAATAAAACAAAGTCTAGTCTTAGAGCGGTATAGTGCAGTTCTTCGTATATGGAATTGTATAGGTGGTGGGTTTAAATTAGACAAAGCCGTCTTCTTTGTTAAATAATCAGTCTGAAACTAAAACAGCATCCAGTATCCCGTTTGCCTGCATATCGATTCTTTAAAAGACACTGTTCACAGGAAAGTGGTTCATTAGCTAACACAGGACAAGTTCTTATTATTGAATAATTCATATTCCAATAAGAGGATATTCCTAGTTCCGACAAACACAGTGAACGTGACAATTCGTTGATTGGGTTTTTTCGCTCAACTACACTATCGATCATCAAAATTAAAAAGAGCGCCGATTGTGTGTATATAGATACATCCAAAATAATGTTTGGAAATCTTCTGTCGTCCACCTGGGCTCAAGGTAGGTAATGAAGGTGGTTTTCGGTCAATATAAAGGTATACACCCAAGACATTACCTATTTCTGTATATGTTTTTATATTCCTTAGTGGTCTGTGATATTCAAGGATGGAAAGTAAAAACGATTCTGATGTGGTTTATACCATAGACTATTACTTCCAGATGTGAAATTGTTGTTTGGTAATGTGCGATTTCTTTACTCGTCGGTGAATGATACAATCAAGGTGAATATAGTTTAGCTCATCATCAGTAACATTCGCAATGTTGTATTATTTAGCATACACATGTACAAATGAAATCAGACTAAACCCGCATACCTTATTCGGCCAAAGGTGTTTGTAAAATGGCCAATGCCAATTGTTAAATTATGCATTTATTTTAATTTGTATTTGCCTAATTGATATTAATGGATGGCCGTGCTGTAAGATTTCAATTTGAATCAAACCCCCAAACAAATAGTCAACATCTAAAGACTGTCTCATGTCCCTCGCGGTTGCGAAACCATCAAACCTCATCGTTAAGAGAAAGATTAAACGTAACATTTTGAGTTCACAACCGTTTTAATGTAGAGGAAGGTGAATCTGATGGATTAATAATCCATGTTTTTTCTGGATAAAACGCTCACTAAACCCAGTGATTGTAAAAAGAGGTCCATTTGGAGATATGGTACGTAGCTAACATGTAGTAAACATGGATAAACATAAATGCTGAAATCAAGTGACTGATTCGCACTCTCGCCTGTTCAAAAACG
Source organism: Ophioderma brevispina (assembly GCA_023653785.1). Classification (NCBI taxonomy): domain Eukaryota; kingdom Metazoa; phylum Echinodermata; class Ophiuroidea; order Amphilepidida; family Ophiodermatidae; genus Ophioderma; species Ophioderma brevispina. The sequence goes on from JAMKCH010015741.1 coordinate 19,174, forward strand.
GTATTGGCTGAATTTATTACGAGGTAAGTCATCCTTTATTGTTTGTGGAAAATAATAATGAAATAATGCATAAACACCAATACCACCGCATGGATACACCGCATTGACCCAAAATTTCAGTTACTGAAAAATCCAATTGTCACTCCCAATCTTTGAAAGACTCTGCCAAACTTCTTTGGCTTAAACATTACTTATTTAAAGAATATGATTCCCAATTGTACAGCGTTGTAATGGAATGACTGATTACATACGCATTTAAGTGTGTGCACACGTTCACACCACCTCAAAAAGTATACACCACCAAGCCAGAACTCTTTTGGAAAGCCCTAGTTATAGAAGACCCTTTCAAAAAATGGAAATCACCTGGTATATGTTCGAGTTGATGGAAAACAATGGTGTATGAAACAAGAGCGCATAAGCAAGTGAAATGGATATTTAGTTCGATTTAAAGCATATCTTGTCTATATCGATGGTTTTAAGGTTTTTTAATCTCGTATAACAACCTGCGGGTTTTCTACCTATTTTCTGCTCTAACAACTTCAAGCACAACTATACCTCTTGCTCAACATCTTTTCGTATGAGGAACTCTTTAGTCGACATACTCGCAATAGGATATGAAGGTAATTTAGGGAAGCAACACATACGTGTTTCTAAAAGGGTGACGATCGCACCTATTTATTTTACTTCTTGCATTTCTTAACAACGCCAGATAAGGCTTTATCACTTCTGTAATAACAAGATCGATTTCAAATTCTATTTGACTACAATTTCTTGCTCTATTAAAATCTAAATGGATACTAATAACATCGAAACGCAAGCCTTTAGGGCAGAGAAACCTAAATCGCCTGCCAGATATACTTTCGAGGTAGTAATAACGTCAATTCGTTATATTTTTCGCCGCCTCTGAAGAATCGTATTCCAAACCATTCCTCTTCGGGAAAAATAATAGGCTTTTTTGTACAAATACCCCTTAGGAAACATGTTATTCTTCACTCTTTCTGGATGTTATTGAGAGGAATTACGTGAAAGAGAAGTGACGTTACGTAAAATCTAACAGGGCTGATTTTCTGAACGGTGGCTTCGCGCAGGGCTTTGATAGACATGAGGTTTACGGTCTTCAAAGGTGAGTTTTCAAATACAAGGCTACTATAACCACGGGTCTTCAGTAGCCTCAAGTAAAATTACGCACCAACCCTTGGAATAAAATTGACTTCGTTTTCAAAATTCTACATATCTCTGGATATTGTATACCGTCCAGAGGGAATGAAGACCCTTCTATGTGCATTTGATTTTTGAAAATCAAAACCACCTATGAAAAATTGGAGACAAAATTTCCAAAACTTTCTATGTGGTTTTGAGTCCAAAGGTCAAATGCACTTAGCAGGTTTACCTGCCCAGCGCGGTATGCAATTTCTGAGGAGAAACTGTTGAAATTCTCTTTCATTTGGGAATCCGGGTTTTACAGAACGGTGAAATACCCTATTATCTATGAGTCCTATCATGATTTGTACGACGGGCTGCCTAAAAAATCAAGAATCATGTAATAAACATGCCGTCGTAACAATCTTGCATTGCCATTAATTAAACAACAAAAAAAAAAAAAAAAAAATAGCCATACTCTTTGTTATGGCTGAATATAATAAAGCGCAAAATGTTCTTGAGAAAAGAGATGTCGATCGGCCCCCCCCCCACCTTTAAGTGAAGTTTACATAATTGAGTTTGAAGTTCTAGATGCTTACATATTGTTATGTAATTTCTCCCTGTTTGTACGGCAGGGTGATCGGTTACATAAGTACAAACAAGTATTATATCTATTTTTCAAATGTGCGTCATGGAAACCTTTAATTGCACGCACATTTTTTTCAATGTGTACGTGACAAAATTAATATATTTTTCCGTTATTGGTTTAACTTGGCGACGCTAATCTCTCAAACAATGTCGGTTAGGGAATACTACAGAATTACTAAGGAATTGTCATCGATCTGAAAGGCTTCGCATAGCAAGTGTTTATGTCATGTATGGTGGTAAGGAATAGATATGTCTGAGGAAGTTTAAGTAAGTACAAGTACTAGTATTAGTACGAGTTTATTAACAAAATCGTACAAAACATTGATTTTAAACGATGATTTAAGATGATGAAAGCCGCATGCAGCATCCTCATGCACTCGATTCTCAGATATGCCAATCAATATTTGACGTTTATCTTGGTACTTTTAACCCCAAAATAGTTCTCCACTTTTCATGTCAAAAAGTAAACATTAAAACACCTCACAGTTGGAAGTGAAATGTGAACTTTGTATCTTGTATATATTGACAGTGCGTACGTGTATGAAAATGAATAACCACACCTATCTAATTCAACCATATAATTCTCACACGTAATAAATATTTACCAATGCCACCCATATTTTTTTTAAATTGTCGAGCGTAATTCTATATAAAATCGTTATTTCATGAGCCTAGATCACAAAGCTATGTAATAAACCACCAAAATCCCAACATAAAAACTGAGGAGGAAACATAGGAGTTGTGTTTATTGCAGAAACTATATAAACCCAACTGGAAATGGACGGTGGGACACTGAAAATACCATTGTCCCTTTCGACCAACCCATCTATTGAAAAAATATACATGATTTACACTCATTCGTTACGGACCAATCTAGTTCACAAGCGACGCTTGAAGAAAGTCGTATTGAACATGTTTATTGGTAACCCAATAACCACTACTGCACGTTTCGTTCTGAAATATATATTGGAATGATAGGTTTAAATACATAACTTTTTTAAGAGATAACTTGATGGAAGGTCTTAATTAATATAAAGGCCCACGAAGCGCATGGAAAAATCCAATAACCCTCTGCGAAGGTTTTGCAATTCGAAATGTGGAAATGTTACTGAAGCTCACGAGTATTAAAAAAATAATGATATATAAGTGCATACGTTTAGGTTCAAGGCAGTTTAGATTCACGGAACATTTAATGTCAGAGGATTAAACCTGTTTCCCTGCAACATTTACATCATCATTGTTTGGATTTAAAAAAAAAAGTCTATACATCAACTTTGTGTTCGAAAACTTTCAACAGCACATAGGAAGCCACGAAAGTCCAGTCAATCGCTAACATTCATCGCTCTCATACACGGAGCGTGCACTGCTCACGCGAGAATCAAAGTACTGTACAGCCCGATTGGGCAAATAGCGCTACATTGCAGAGGCCTTTCTTGGTCTCTTCTCGTATGGTATTGTAACAGGTCCATTGATTCTTACGGATTGAAAAAAAACGGGCAGATACAAAAACTGGCTTGTAAACATTTACTGCATGATTTCGTAGATTGCTGCCCAGTGTGGCACAAGGCCAATTCGCATATTACTCCCACCAGTTCAACATAGAATAGTTAAATGTCGTTATATAGTCGTTTAATTGAATTCTGTTCAGGTTTGTGTATTGTTTTGGTTTATATTCTTTGTATTTGAAGAACGAACCAAGCCGCCAGCGCGTTTGTAAACGATAAAGTACAAAAAGGAATGTAAAGCAGGAGCAACAAATAAAAATGATGAAAGAATCATCCGTCGTGTACAACTAATTACGCCCATACTGATATCACAGTCACTCGAACAAACAAATCAAAGTAAACTTTAACCATGTCCCGCTGCTGCATTTAGGAAAGCGACCGATAATGAGATTGATCAGGTATTAGACAAAACTGAAACTGATATTTCCTAGTTTCGCTGATTTGGTTAACACATATCAACGAAACAAAATGATCGGCGACTATTATTGAACGATGTTACAATATTTAAACCATACCTATGGCAGGTAGCTTACGGTGATTTCATGTTTCCCCATCTTAAGGATGTCGTCATGTATCTCACTCTCTTCCCTTCTCGTTATCTTTCCAAAATAGTACATTCAACCTATTATTTGCTTATGAGATTACATGGTCCGTTATACCGATGTTACATTTAGATTCGCAGTTGTTGAGGCAATATGGATAAAGTTTTGTACAATGCAGAGTGTTGTTCTAGTTTCTTTCAAAGGAACGTTTCGCGGTTTCTGTGTACGACTTTAGTCGTGAACGATTACCTTATGTTTTTCACAAAAAAATGCTTGATTTTTTAAAATTAAAAAAAAAAATAAAGAGATTTTAATGTATACATTCATTTACTTTTTGCAATAAAGCAATGATTTTTTTAACAAGACCGGAAAATCTGGATATCTGTATTTCACAAAAAACGGATCATTTGTCCCAGGGCGACCACAAATGTCCAGGCAAACACACACAAAAACACACGCACAAATTTTTTCCAACACAAAACAAATACATACATATACTTACTGTGCACAAATTCAAACACAAAAGTAGTCTAATGCTATTCCTTAAACTAAAATCTGATACCACTTTCAAAGCTTTATCTCTCCCACGAAAAAGAATCCACCCATCACAAGTTGCAAGAAATACTAGATCTTTTTATACCCAGCAATTTTCTAACAAATTCGAAACAAGCGATAAAATAGGTATACATACAATTAAGCCATTACATTAATTACTCACATAGTTTTGTGTTGTTTCCATCTATCACGGAGTATTATCTCACTTCGCCCAGTCCCACAAAAGATTTTCAATCAGTGGCGCCTTTATATCGTAATGACTACAACACTGTATGGCAACTGTTTTTATTGCGACTGCTTGCCCTTAAATAGTACACCTATACAAACCTAGCCCAGCTCGAAAAAAACGACGCAGTGCTGGAATTGTCTGTCTTTATGTATGGCCCCATCCAGTAGCAGATGCGTAAAGGCTGACTCAGAGATTTAAAATATAATTATTTTGAGTACAAATTAAAACGAGTAATGTAGAACTAAAGATAGTCACCTAAAGGCAAATTCCCCAAGTTTAGAGATTGACTTGGATTCCTGTTTTCATGCAGGTAAACCTTTATGCAACCGTATACAGTGCATAAGGATACGTGTATACAAAATTTCGGATTCCGAGAATGGTTCATAAAAAAGTTGGATTTTCTATAATATAGATTAGAAAGGACTTCGATTTGGGTTAGGTATTGCACACAGTGTTAGTTATATGGAAAGGTATTATGTATATCAAACAAACAATTTGTTTGAAAAATAAGGGAGGGGGGGGGGGGCCCCCCTCTTTGGGAAATTCTCTGAGTCAGCCTTAATGATAATCATGCTCTCCAATACATGAAGATTTTAATCGAAAAGGGCTGAATCCAATATCTGCTTTGTGTGATATTCTTAGTGGTAATTTTAATATGTAAGTTTAATTCATGAAATGGATAGATTTGTTGCGGCTTGATAATTTAGGACTTCTAATAATTTCAATTTTGAAACAATTTGGTCCTCCATAGTATTATATTCAAAATTCAAAATGGCGAACTTTGGAGTTTAAGTAACATTTTGGACCAAAAAAATTTAAACTATCAGCGTGATTTACTTATGTTTTAAGAATGGGCTAACGCACCCTTTACTATTCTATCATATCAATTATTCAAGGATTTATTATCATAAGATCATTGAAATCGTTAGTAATTTCTGTAAATTATTATTTTTTACACAGAGCAGCTCATTGGGAGTTGGAACTCTTTATTTGTGAGTGTATGATATCATTAACATAATTATATCTTTTTAAGTTACATAGGGTTTGTAATTTCAATTTTTTCCCTCTTTACTTTTGTACAGTGATCTGATGAAGCATGGGGGGGGGGCGATTAGCGTAGCACTTCATTGACATGTGAACGGACAACGTTTCAACACCCCTCATTTCCACGCCTATAATTTATTTAATCTATGCACCATACAGGTAGGGGCATGCATCCAGCCCGTAACCCCAACCTCCAGCGCACCCCATCACATAAACAACACTAACTATAAGAAAGACGGTGGTAATTGCCCCAGATGATGGATATGGACACCTGATTAAACATTCGAAATTGAGGCGGTCGAGTTTTTGTGTGAGGCATTCATGTTAGAAGAACCGCGGTAGGTGTGAAAATTAGCGGCACCGTGTCGCCATATTATCATTCGTATGGCCACCCGACTACTAAAATATTTTTGAAAAAGGTTCGCGAAAGCAATTGCACTGTTATTAAGGTAGATAGAAATCAAAGACGTATTCATCAACATTTTTATTATTACCAAGACATAAAATTGGCCAGGATGCTGATAAGTGACGATGTCTTGAAATGAAATTGGTAATATAGCTAGGCAGACGGGCTCAGGACTGCAGACATTTGTCGATGATTATCAGTAATAAATACAAAACTTACGAGCGTTACATTATTGTACATGTGGAATCGCTCATCGTACGGAACAGAGCTTGTAAACACTGTAAAACACAGTCAAGTGCGGTTAATTGGAGGAAACACACAACATATCCACATACGCCACACCAAACACAACGCACACACACAATGTCCCCCATACACCCACTCGCGTGCGTGCGCGCTACACACAAATATCAAATTAAAAAAATCATTTAGGTGGGACGACAATGGTTGGTCCAGAAAGGAGAATGGTACCACACCTTTTTTTAGTATAAACATTTTACGTTACTAACTTCCTCTATGTAATGGTTACCATTAAACTTAGAACAAAACTGTGTTTAATGGTAGTTAATTTCACTTAAAAAATTAAATGTTTCAATTCACCATTGGGGTTGTTTCTGTACCATATCAAATAAATAAGACTGCAAATGAAATCAAGTGTTGGGACATTGTTTGAACTTGGTTATTTAAAAGACATAACATGAATCAGAAGATATTTCATAAACACGTACATGCAAAATCTATGGTCACAATATTCATGTCCATTGCTTTGAAAATTCTCTTCCACTTTATCGATATTGACACAGTATAAAGGGTATTAGCAAGTCGATAAATGTGAGGGAATAAAAAAATGTGAAATTCATTTTTACTTATACATCAGCGATAAGTGTGTACAATTCAATATATAACCTGCTTTATATGAGAAAACAAACACCATATTGAAACATGGAATTATTTGAGGCATTTTGTCATGCCGTCTCCTGCAAATATACATCCACAGCGACTGCGCTCCAAAATCGTACACTAAACAGCTTATTGTGGTTTACCCGGCAGAATAAAGAAAGACCATAATTTTTTGTTTGAAGGTCAAACTGCATTGATCATGGTATGTGCACAATATCATCGCTGAAATCTGTGAATATTCAAACCGGGAAAGGCTTTTTTTTGATCTCAGTTCGGAATTTGATACGCACGTATAGAAATTACAGAATCAGATAAAAGTACTGAATTGTCTTTAATACAACACCGATATCAAGCCGACCACTTGCATGTTGTATTCGCATATCCCCACCATTAACAAAAATATAAAAATATGAATTTTGATGATTTTTTAATTTTGAATTTCGAAATTTGAAGAAATCTTTAGATGTTTCATTTAAACAGTTTGAAACAATTTAAAAGCACTGCTTTTCTTCTTCTTCGCATTTAAAATACGTATATTAAAAATGCCCAACAAACCACTCCTGTCGTCCTTTGTGATCCACAAAAACTCACATCTACGGAATCCAAACTTCATTAGGTACCTGTGATCTCATAAATCGAACAATTGACGTAGTCATTTCTTTCTCTGCTGAAATGATAGATCAGGGTGTGCAGAACAAGAATCTGCAAGGTGCCACTGCCATCCTTGAGCATTTTGAGAAATCCAAGATGGCGTCGCCACAAATGAATAATTATCTATCAACCATATATTATCAAAATATGGGAGTTACTTGATAACTATAGTACCCAATGAACAATGCTGGCACTTGTAACATTGAGTCATACTCAATTCAATGGAAGCCAAATCTAATAATTTTAAAATATGCCATATAACACAAATACATACTGCGATAAAAAATAAACATGAAGTACTTAGATTATGTTGCTTAGACACTAAATGTTTTCTGACACTTTTAAAGTTGTAACAATACGTCAAACTCAATATGGGCAGACAAAACGTGAATATCTTCAAAAATGACTTGACACAATGTCTAATATTCCCTTCAAGTATAAATTATTGTGTCAATTGAACAATTAGAAATGTACCAATGAACAGAACCAAGTGATAACCAGGTAATCCGGATAAATAAAAATGGGCAAAGTTAATTGAGTGCAATATATGTGAAAAATGTAATTCCTTGGTATTTTTGGCCAACTTTGCACCATATTAGTTTTTATTTCGATTTTGTGGCGCATTTAATAAAACAAATTGAAAATGTAGGTTGTAGCAGTGGTTAGGATCAAAGGTACTTTCTAATTTCCTTGACGACTTGATTTCGATTTGAAGGCTGTAATACTTATAAATTTGGGGTGCCAAAGTATTTTTTGAAGATTTTCCTTTTGGCTGCCCAATTGATTGACGTCATGTGACAATTTTAAAAGTTTCAGAATACATTACTTGTGTCTAGCAACATAACCTAAGTACATCTCGTCTATTTTTATCGCAGGTATTTGTGTTATATGGCATTATTTTATAATTATTGGATTTGGCTTCCATTTTGAATTTGAAGTATGACTTAACCCTTTACACGTGCCATACACTTGTTTATTGGATCCTATAGTATATCTAGTAACTCCCATAGTTTGCTAATACAGGGTTGAATAGATAATTATTAATTATGGAGCCATCTTGGATTTCTCAAAAACTATCAAGGATGCCCCAGGTGGCACCCGCAGCTTTCTTATTTCTACACAACCTAATCTATCATTTTCAGCAAAAACATTGTGTCCATACTCAGTTTTACGGTCACATGAAGGTCTACCTGACTAACGGCGATGCGTAGTATTGCCAGTGCTTAAGTTTGTTCAAAATTAAGTTACAAAATGTGTAGTCGGTATGGAGGCTTTATTCGTAGGATATTGACAACCGTTGAACTGGGGTGGTTCTCATTGGTAGGTAGGACGCATACAGGAATTAGAGGCCAGGTTGACCTGTTTTGCCAGGGTGGGGAAACCCATAAAAATTGTACATAAGGCAAGTTTAGGTCTTTAAGGCCGTCTATCTCAGACATTCTTGCACGATGTTTACAAGCGAGGAGTCCATGAAGACCAAGCCGCGGAAACGACCCGTCTATTTCGTAAACTTTCCAAATTGCATATCCTGAGTCGAAAAACATGGTCGAGCTACTTTTGTGGCACCGTACACAATCATAGCTAAAGATTAATAAGCTAGTGGTCACTGATATTAGGGAAAGGAAGTTGCTGTGAAATTTTATTCATTTTAAAGAAAATGTACAGGGTTTATACGGGGATAAACGGTTATATGATTATAATATTTTATTATGAATTTACACTTGGTTTTCCCCTAGCGCCCCGATAGGGACACCAAAACAACAACATAGAAGGACATAGTCCCATAGTCTATCCTGTATTCTGCAGAGATGCTGGAAACATTGATCCTAAACATTTGTCAATAACGGTAGTGGTACATTCTGTATAGGTTATAACGCATTTTTTGAGATGGCTTCACAAATGACGATAGGCCATCTCAAAAACAACTTACTTAGACTATGCTTGCTTGTACTAATTTGAATGCATTTCTCATGCTAAACCGAAAATGTTCATTACACTTTGTAATTTTGAAATATTTGGAAAAAGAATGATCTCGGGACCATTATATCTTTACTTTGAATGTTTCCATATGATGTCCTTGTCTGACACGTACCTACTACTTTAAATTACCTGTACTGCGAATTAGGTTTAGAATATTTATCACTTGAATAGACTCATTTCTAAATTTACTCATTGATCACTTAATCAATTAAGAGCGTGTTAATATCAACGCAATCTTGGGGTACTAAAAAAATCGATGTGCTCTCCATTTCAAAATGACTGAATGAAATATTCTACAGGAGATCCAAGAGCAGACACGAACAAGGATATCAGACCTGATGAAATGAACACCCACTGCAATCATTTTCACATATTCCAGCAAGATCGAAAGTTAATTTTGATGAATAATTGCCACGCACATTCAAGAAATAATTATGTAATATAGGAACAGTTTTCACTTTAATGTGGGTGTAGGCTTAAGACAATAACATCACTGTGTAATTCACCTAGCACACACTTGATTTTTGGCAAATATTGGAAAAGCACATGGCAAATTTGTTTAACTAAATTGTTTCGAATCAGAATAGTTAGATTGGTCTAAAAATCTTGGATTTATTTAGAGCGTGCGTGTACGTTTTAGATTTGAATAGTTTGACACAACTGTCCTTTAATCCATAGCTAGTCGCGTAAAATTAAAAGAGAACCATAATTATTCCACAGTCCAGCTATCTATAGTATAGTGAAATATCCAGAATGAAGAATACCAACTACTCTGACCATGTAAGTTGCTGCTCCTAACAGTGACAATATCGTCAATGAAAAGGAAAAACATTCTATGTGCATTTGACCTCCGAAATTCCAAGTCCCCGTGGTAATAATTCCTTTAGCTTAGCAATCAAGTGGTATAACATGGAAAAACAACTATCAAACAACGGCGTCATTTTATTCCGATGTTGAGCTTATATGCACAATTGGACATTCCTGTAGTAAAGTTACTTGCAATTGGTGGAGCTGAGAACAACGCATTTTATTTTAAATACGAGCGATTTTGTGCATAACACATTGGGATCCCGACAATTATGAAGTCATTAAATAGCAAAAACAAAAACAAAAAGGTATCTTGAAGGTAACGTTAATGAACTATAACTTGTTTTCACGATTATTTTATTCATATGACGCAAAACTAGCAATTGGGAGACACTGCTTATGTCTTAAAGTAAATCACGCAATAATACGATCTATCACGCGCACAGTAGAATTGATATTCACTTAACATGAATGAAATCTCAGTCTGAACAACAACTGATCTTGCGCCCCTTTAATTTAATCATTTGCTAGAAGCTTTCCTGTGTTCTACAGAGGTAGCAAGTTTAAAGTTCCCCACAATCATTTAATAACGCTCAAAAATAGAATGTATATAAGTATCTTTTAGCTTTCTCAGATTTTTGCAAATTGCGTCATTGCGAACACAAAAACACATACTCCAAAAATAAAACCTGAAATGTTTTGTTGACTTACGATGGACTAACTAATTGAGTGGCAACAAATGCTACGTTTTCAAAACTTAGTTTGGTTTACCAAATCTGATATAATCCGGTGTAATCTATATGTCTGTTTGTCCGTCTGTTTATCATTTTGCGAATACTTAAGGAGATAGCGAATTTGAGAGAGGAGAGAGATCAGGACAAGCAAGGCCTGCCTTTCTCTAAAATATCAATCTTGAGTTCGTAAATTATATCCGTGTACCCATATCTACATTCTTATCATTAAAATAAGATCAAACATCGCCTGTAAGAGTTAACGCAAAATGGAATATATTTTACTCAACAATACATAAGGTTTACTCAATTTTATAAGGACTTTTTCAAATAGTGTTCTTAATTTAATCAACAACATTGAGTAAAATGTTCGATTTATGCCCGGACGATTTATTGGCCTGACAATCATCTCCATTGTTGTTATTGTTACCTTAATGGAGATTGTTTAATTAGCATATCATTACCTTTAACCCATTCATTAACTCTTAAGTGCATAAGGGAGGATTCAAGTAGAATCTGGATTTCGGGTCGAGTTTTAACGAACAATATTTTGGCCTGTTTTTTTAAAAAACCTAACTCTCAGTTGCGTAACTTCAAATAATTTTTAAATCATATACTTCGTTAACGAGAAAATTAGCCTGGGTCCACTTGCTCCATTTGGACACGGTCGATGATAAAAAAAATCTTAAAATGCATCAAATCCCGACTTTTTCGTTCTACGTAATTAATTTGATACATTCTTAAATCCTAATAACAATTAGTTGAACAATTTATTGCACAATGTGCGAGAAGAAGCAAAAACTGAAAATTAATGTTTAACACATAATTTCCGAACTGTTACGTGTGCCTAATATTATGGGAAAATATCCTATGGAAACGTTTTTGACTTCTGCTGCACTCATCAACTTGACAACCGCCTGGATCTCATCAACACCGATGCTCCAAATCTGTTTCTCCAGTCTCCATTGATCACAGCTTTGTGACAGCAGACCACTACCTTGTCAAAATGACAATAGAAGCCTTTCCATTATCTGACGTGACTCCACCAAGGCAAGTTTGGCTGTACAAAAAAGGCGCACTGAAGTAGTCCGAGGAACTATCATGCAGCTACTCGGTGGAACGCTCTACTTATAAGACACTCCTCAGGTAAATCTTGTGAGAATGTTACGAACACCATGTAGACCCTTGTATTTTGCCCACTAATTACGAATTTCAAACCAAATGCCAAACATTATAAAATAAGGCAAGACGAACAATTTGATTTTGGCTGTACAAAAAAGGCGCACTGAAGTAGTCCGAGGAACTATCATGCAGCTACTCGGTGGAACGCTCTACTTATAAGACACTCCTCAGGTAAATCTTGTGAGAATGTTACCAACACCATGTAGACCCTGTATTTTGCCCACTAATTACGAATTTCAAACAAATGCCAAACATTATAAAATAAGGCAAGACGAACAATTTGACACCAGTTTCAACAAAAAATCGGAGCACTGGATCACGTTTACCCCTAGGAGACATTGAACTTAATAACATTAACATAACATAACAGTTATTTTCTATCCCACAATAATACATCATATAACATAATCACATACATAGTAAATAATGTAATTGGATATATACATGAAGTGTAATGTGGAAGAGTACTGGAGAATAAGCCTAATAATGGCCTGTCAAGTTCCAGACTCTATTTCTATTTGTTTATAGTTTGATATAAGTGACTTTTAGAATTAAGTTTAAAAGAATGAAGATTTTTTGAGTTTTTGACATTAGGTGGAATGGTGTTCCATTGTTTAACGCCAAGGTAAGATATAGATTTACCACTAAATTCAAGTTTAATATTAGGTATTGAAAGTCTGAAGCATGTCTTGTAGGATAAGTGTGGTTTTCAGCATTTGTTACAAACATGTTGTCAAAAAACAATGTGGAGGGAGGTAACAGATTATTGCTACATTTGTACATGATGTACCAATATTACGTTTACACAAAATCCATTATTTTTAGTTGATTGTATTTAACAAATAAAGGATTTGATGCACTTCTGTAATCACTATTGCTCACTGCTCTCAGGCACGCTTTTGAAGAATATGCAGTTTTTCCATTTCAGAATTGCATGCACTTGCCCATGCAGTGATACCATATGTAATGTGTGAGAGAAACAGTGGTTATAGAGACTAAGAAGTGCAGTTTCAGGTAGAAAATGTTTACTTTATATAAAATTCCAATACTACTAGAACATTTCTTCCCTAATTCCTCAATGTGATTTTGCAGGTAAGGTTTTGGTCAATAGTGACTCCTAAAAATTTAAAAGCATTAACCTCGATTTATTTTAGTATCATCGATTGAGATATTCAAATGTTTATTTAGTTTGTTTGTTTTATTTTGAGTGCCAAAAAGCATGTAGTTAGTTTTCTTAAGATTTAGTGAAAATTTATTGACTTGAACCAGATGTTTAGTTTACTGATACCATTATTCAAATTGTGTTTAGTGATTAATATCATGATGTGATGTAAACGCACTGGTATCATCTGCATATAATATAAAAGACAATTCGTGAGCAGCATTTGGAATGTTTATCCCAAGGGTCCTAAAATAGAGCCTTGGGGCATACCGGTTTCGATATATTTTGTGGTAGATTTGTGACTATTGTAATCAACAAACTGCGTTCTGTTTGTGAGGTAATTTTGAACCAGTCCAAGACAATACCTCTGAAGCCATAGTGATACATTTTAAGAGGATGTCATGATTTATGTGTCAAATGCCTTGGAAAGGTCCAAAAATACCCCAGCAGTTGTTTGATTATTATTAGAAGCTTGAGTAATTTTATGCACAAGCTTTGTTATACCCATACTTGTGGAGTGTTTCGGACGGTATCCGAATTGGTTTTCAAAGAGTATATTGTGTTTGTCTAAAAATGAGATACATCTATTAAAAACAAGACGCTCTAAAATTTTGAAAAATAGGGCTGTACCTGTTAACTATTTTATCAGTTAACGTTTAGGGGTGGTTATCATTTACTTCATCCTCGCGTGCATTGAATTGAGTTTCGCATCGTCATAGATTCTGCTAGAATCATGCATCATAGGCCCACCCTTCTAAAAATATATAACTAAATAAAACTATGAATTAAATAAATCTTGTTATGCCATAAAAACAAGATTATTTATTCGATAGGCATTCTTGTGTCTGTTGTTCTATCTGGCTTTTGATGTTCATTGAATATCGTAAACAATATAGGGTGAGTTTCAAAAAAGTCCAACCAAATGATGATTTTTTTTATGAAGAAACCTTAATAGATTTTACAAACTTAATGCAATAATAGCCACATTTTTTAAAGAGCGCCCCCAATTTTCAAAAATGTTGAGATTTTTACACGGTTGCATTGGTAACTGGCTAGTAAACTATACCTGTAAATGTTAAGCTCGAAAATGTCTATGTGTCGCAAACGAAGCAATTTTGTAATCAGAATAATTAATATCGGAGATCTCCGATAATAATTCAACGGCTGCTGGAAACGGCCTTCCATATGAAATAGCCGGAAAAAGCGCCATGTAAGTGTTTACGCTCATCCATTAGTTGTTTTTATTGGTTCTGGCAGGGAGAGGAAAGCAGGCCAGGTCAAGAAGAGGTATTTTCTTGCGGTGGTACTATTTCATCATGGAAATACATAAACTTAGCAAAATTCCATCTATGCCGCTAAGTACAATCTGGGATCCCAATTCTAATTACAAAATCTCTTATTTTATGATAAATACGCATTTTTGAGCTTTCTCGTTCGCAGGTGTAGGTTCCTAGACAATTACCAACATAACTGTGCAAAAATATCAAATTGTGAAAATTGGGGGTGCTCTTCAAAAATGTGCTGTTTTTGCTTTAATTGTTGTGTTACTTATGCTTATTTTCCGGGAGCTTTACTATATAAAATGTAAGTTGGAAATATCGCTGCAAATTGCTGCTTAAAAGGTGTTTATTTTTAATGTACTCAACATGTTCCATTTGCGTAGTAATTAGTAAGTGCAACGATTGCCTCCATTAAATGTTACTTCGCTATTTGATGTTTTAATTCTACAGTCTTACCCGAATTCTATTCCAAATAATAATGTTGATGTTAATTACTCTTAGAGTTCACTAGCGTCAGTGGGTGCAACTTTTCGCCATTTTACATCGGTTACCATCACTTCCGCAGCTGCTACTTTCGAACGCTTGTGTCTATTTTAAAGCTGTATTTTTTTTCTGTGAGAGTTTATAAAGCAGTGCGTGTATTACGAGAAAAAAAATGAATGCCATACATAGTATTTCCATAAAAAACCCAATTTGATTGTACTTTTTAGACCCATCCTGTTTATACACAAATAGCGGACCGCTTTATTACATAATAACTAACATTATGATGTCTTGTATATTTTAAAAACACATAAAATGCTCGAAGTAAAAGTATACATACGAGAAAGAAAGACTAAGTATGCAAACCACACAAAAGACTGTTTCTTTAACCTAACGTTAGCAATCTATCATTGCTTTCATGAATTAATTGCTGCATATTTTAACCCAAAATGTTTTTCTTTTCTGTCTCTTGTAAATAGACGGCACAACATCGTAAACGGTGTGATATCATGAATCGTGAAGGTAATAACTTGCAACGACGCTAACCAGTTGATTAATTAACATAGATCTTCCAAAGGGCAACCGCGACATATTACTCAAATTTAACGCATGGATTGTCGTCAACGTGGGTGTACCGTTTGACATATATTTCTTTAACTTTTGTACAGCCTAAA
Source organism: Ophioderma brevispina (assembly GCA_023653785.1). Classification (NCBI taxonomy): domain Eukaryota; kingdom Metazoa; phylum Echinodermata; class Ophiuroidea; order Amphilepidida; family Ophiodermatidae; genus Ophioderma; species Ophioderma brevispina. The sequence continues at coordinate 35,093 of JAMKCH010015741.1, forward strand.
CACATCGGCTGAATGTATATAGGGAAATGGTTGTCTAAAATAATGCACCGTGACCGTAATAAGCGTAATATCGCAATACGCGTATACCATGTAGTGAGGACAAAGGAGATTTCTTGGCCTGTCAAATCTGCGTTTGGTAGGATAGAACTTGGAGAGAATCGTAAATATGGGTACTAGTGCAATTTTATTGCTAAAAAGTATAACACCAGAGTGCTAAGTGGAAGAATCCACTGGGTGCCACCTTGGTACCCCTGTGCAATTAAAGTTATTAAGATCAAAGGTCACATAAGAGGATTGACTTTATTAAATGCTTAAATAATGTCATGGTATGTCACAAATCTTACTTCAGACAAAATGAGTAAAAAATCAATGGTTATGTATCCGTACAATGCCTAATGAACAAGTTATATGTCAAAATAGATCATAGTATAATAAATCTTTTGTACAGGATTCAAATATTGACTTTTTTACTACTTTGATCTTAAAGGCTGACTCAGAGATTTAAAAAAAAAAATAGTTAACTTACACATAGTCAGCTGGAACTAAAAGATTTTCACGTATAATGCTCAATTCCAAGGGTTGAGATAATTCACATCTATGGTTTTAATGTAGTGAACAGTTATATGTAGTATAGCAGCACCATGGGATACTGTGTATATATAAACAAAAAAATCCGGATCCGGAATTTTATTACAAAGTTGTGATTTTCTTCAAGAACATTGATTTGAGCTTTGCAAAATTATTAAAAATATTAAATTATATACTTATTAAAATGTACATACATTATTAATATGCTTACGGCAGCGTAGAATGTAATCTTATTGATATGTTGTCGAATAGACTCTGGTAAGATGTGTATCATCAATTTTAACATTACCTAAGTTATCCATGGTTCGAATAATAAATACGGTATCATGTGTATACATGCACATATAGATATGTATAGATATTTTGCCAATAATAAATGCATCGTTTTAGGGTTGCACTTTGAACTGTTTCTCTGATTCAAGGTAAACTTGTCCTCTTAAACCGCTACCTGGCTTTCTTTTCTGCGACATTGAACATTTTTCAATCAGCATTTTGTTTCGTAATCTGATGGATATTATTATTCACCCAACTTGGTTTTTGGACATATTTTGGTGATATTTTTCTCCAAAATCACTGTTGAAGACGTGTTACTCTATGTAAAAGTTGCATCTTCATGTGGCCAATATGGCCCCAAACAGGGATTTTTAAGTTTCTCAGCAAAAAGCATAACTTCTACAAAAGTCCAAATGGACACCAAAAAAAAACCTGTTTTCCCTCTCAACCGAAAACAAAATATTTGAGCATTTCTTAAACTATTTAATTGTGTTTTATTCTGATGCAGTTTTTACTTGCAATGTAAATTTCATTAGAAACAAATTCATGGGACTTACTCAATCCAAGGCAAACCAATCAAATTATATTCTAAGTTGGATTAAGGTTATTTGCTTCTGTTGCATTATTTAACGCATTCGCAGAAGAATAAGATGGAGGAAGGAGAAGATGGGCGGTTGATATTAGGTTATTAATATTTAAGTACGAAAAATCGGAGCAGCAATGCCCATCAGCCATGAAAATAGGTTTACTCTGCTTTCTTAATTCCTTATGTTAGCAAGGAAGGAGTAATTGATGAGGTAATACGTTGGAATTACTTGGTGAAATAGTTTAATTAGCTCTACTGGTAGAATGAGGATGTTAAATTGTGTAAATCAGTAGAAATCAATTTTTGAGGGCAAGCTTTGGATCTATGTCAGAGAAATCATTATTTAGAGTATCGACAATAATATTAGGGGAGGTATAACCACCTAGCTAACTCCATTAAAGCTGGTATTAGAGCTAGAGCATATTTAGATTTACACGTTCTTATATTTTCCCGAGTGTGTTTAATTGAAAACATTTAAATTGTTTACACATACAGGGTGTTCACAAAAAAATAGGCAAAGCAAAAGCACTCTCGTTAGAGGTATAAAAAACTATAACTAAGTGACAAAATTTTTACATATGACACAAATGAAGCCTTGGCTTTTGGTTGCGCAATCCAGAGGGAATGGATAAGTATTGCCAAGAGAGGGTGCGATACCAATTGTGCCCCCCCCCCCCCCCCCCCCCCCTCCCCCCCCCCCCCCCCACCCCCCCCCCCCCCCCCCCCCCCCCCCCCCCCCCCCCCCCCCCCCCCCCCCCCCCCCCCCCCCCCCCCCCTCCCCCTCCCCCCCCCCCCCCCCCCCCCCCCCCCCCTCTTTCCCAGATGGATACAAGAAGAGCATCATATTTGTATGCTGATAGGGCCTTATGATTTAAGATTTTCATCGAACCTGAAACAAAAACAAAAAAACAAAATGCACATCGACCCCAGAGTTTCCAGATCATTATTTTAAACAGCATGTGTTAATTTCAATTTGATTACAGAACTATGGTTATTTGTTCCGTTTCCAGAAACTCTTTAAAAAGTTGTGCTATGCACGATGTGCAATAAGTGGTTGGTAGTGTGATTATGTTTCCAGCTTAATTTTTGTTCTTACCTTATTTATGAAATCATTTAGAATGTTACCTTTTGATATAAAGTAACATTAATTGAAGTAACAAGACAAAAAAGATTTCAGCGTGAATGTGGTTGGTGATTCTTTCGAATCAATACGTGTCCGATCATGCAATTGATTTGAGGTTATTAAGTTATCCCATTTTGTGAAAGGTGGCACAAAAGTTTTTGGCATAACGCAATAAACTGATTTAACACAGGAAATGATTTCTGATACCTTTTGGGTTGCATGGTTACCGATTGTATGGGAACCATGTCCTTCACTGTTGGCTCTTCCAAACCCATCAGGGTGTGGTATTTTCGGGAAGCTGACCGGCTTTCTGGGAAATGGTCACTTCGCTATTTGCCACCGGGGAGTCTAGTCGCCCTTCTGTGCTTGTGGACAATTATAAAATTTTAAACTGCTAATTGTGTGTGGCGCGAAGCATCGTATTTTGTCTTGATAGAATTTGGAATTTCCCGTTTCTGTCGACAATTTACTGTGTTTCTATAGTGGAATTTGTGTTTTATTTACGCCATATTAGTGTTGGGACGGAGATGATGTACTGTTAGATTGTGAGAGTCATGGAAGCCGCTGACAGGAGCCATAGTTTTTTTGCCTTGATTGATTTTGGAATATTCCGTGCAGTCGGCAATTTACTGGGTTTCTTTGTGTTATAAACGCGTGTGGGACGGAGTAATATAATCTGAAGCCAGGCCTGCGTAACGTCGAAGCCACGGAGTGAAGCTTCAGTATTTTGCATCGATAGATTTTAGATTATTTCGGAGTCAGTTCGGCATTTTACTGGGTTCTAATTATATTTAAGCCGTTTTTCGTGAGGAACGCGACAAGGAAACACTTGGGAAGTGCGTAGTCGTGAAGGCGCAAGGCAAGTAAATGTATCTTCGTTTGATCATACAGTTTCTTTGGCCTTACTGCTATTGTCGTGCTATTGCTTGTTCAGAAACACCGAGTCGTACAACGCATTCGTTTACCTTGATTAGGCGGAATTATGACATCTAGTGCTGGAATGTTGGTCTTGGAGCTTGGATAATCGGAAAGTGAGGACGAAAATGGTTGTTTCATGTTGATGTGTTGTTCCGAGACGGACTTGGACAGAGCAGAAGTGTTACTGTTCGACTGAAGTTTATTCGCGGAGTGAGTGCGTTTTTTCGCCGAAATACTAGAAGTTGTGCGAACTCGAACTATCCGACTGTATTTAATATCAATACAGGGTGCACAAGAAAATCATACATGACTTATAAAATTAAAATAGTAAGGTTAGATATTGTTACATTTGGCATTCAAAATTTATATTTAACTCTATGCATGGTACTGGTAGGTAGGTTGATTTCCAAATGGGTCACGGCAGGGTTATCAAGTTTTTGTAAAATCTGACTAGTTCTGGCAGTTGACAACTGTGCACCAAATTATTGGGCTTGCTAAAAGTTGGGCTGTGTGTTTTGCATTTTGAGGACATAGATGAGCAGGGGTACAGTGTCCTGGTTTGGTTAATACATGGGTGGCATTTTTTTGGCATACTAAAGTGTACAGTCAATGTTAAATTAATAAGTTCTTCACAGCCAGTTTAGACGGCTTAAAATGCACAAAAGATATTCGTTTTGTGGTAGTGGAATTTTATCATTAGGGAACCGTTGAATCATGCTTCACGTACTGCAAAAACAAACGAAAAATAAGTAGAAATGGGTTTAGAGGCTCTGGTCACTCAAATTATCTCATCTCAAGTTCAAGGGCCAGGAAGTGCAAATGGTATACACGAATCCGGTTTGACACATTCCAACACCTCACTGGCAGCCATAGCTGGGGTGCATCCTGCTTGAATTCACCCAAATGTGCAGATTTAGTGTAGCTTTTGAATTATACTTAATCAAGCGTGGTACAGACGTACAAAAGATTTGGGTAGGTTTTGGGTTGGATGCCCCCCAGTAATGGCGGATCAATTCTGACCATCATTTGGCTGGTCGGATTTGTCTATATATATGTTTTTCTGAAAACCTTTTCGTGCGGAGTGCTTGCACTTTGGACACGTCTGACAAATATAATGCTTGTGAGATTCTCTTTGTATTGTAAGCATCTAATCAATTTATTGCATTGGGGATCCTGTTAATTGGGTTGGCCCAGGTGTGCAATATTCTTTTCAATACAGGAGGTTGTTGAACCGTTAATTCGGGGATAAGTGTGGACACAATTGGGAAGTTGCTGGCATAGTAGACCATATTAACGCTGATTGTATTAGTGTGCAAATGGGCATAGGCTTAAATCAATATTTGGATATGCATGAGACTTCCTAGCATTCTCAATTATAACGGTGTGTATGTTTTATTCCGTTTAGTCTTGGTTGATTTCGTTAATCCAGGCATTATGCACCGGGGAGATTTAAGTAGCTCAATTATGGTGCTTAATGGTTGTGTATGTCCACCCTGGTTGATTTGCTCAAAAAAGGGGGGGATTTTATGGCAATCACTCATTGTTGGTCTAACACATTGTTCGGGGAGTGGGGGTAAGAACCTACCTCATTGAAAGCGATTAATTTTAAATATGTTTGGTTGGTGTAGATTTAAAAAGTGAGTCGTATGGTCGGTCTAAGATGGTTATTTTATTAATGAATTTGTGTCGCATGCGCCAGTTTACTTACAGGTACAGAAATCATTTTCCACAATGTACGCACGGCAGGTGGGGATGGTTTCAATGGTGTGGCAAGCGTTGGCACATTGCCCCCACAGTCCTTCAGACAAGGTCTTATTGTGTTATCATAATATTGCAAACATTTTGTTAATAAGGGTAATAATGTAGTACGTTGAGTTTATTATGATATTAGGAAATTTTTTTTTTTCATGGTTCCCAATGTGCTGGAACTAAGGGCTTTGTATTTAAACACCAGGAGTTAACATTGTGGGCTTCCTACGTGGGGTGTAGAGTTAGAGGTGATATAAATACCCTTCTCAATAAATCTGGAATGATGGAAGAGTCAAGGGGTATATTGTAGTTCAGCAGTACACATAATTGTTGCAATTAATGCTGTTTTGAGAGTGTGCGGCATGGATGGCCATGGCTACCACGGTTAGCGTTGTTTTTTCATAATTCCCCTTTAACAAAATTTGTGTAATTAGGTCGGTTTTCAAATTCTGTAAAAACAATTGTTTCAATTCCTTTGAGAGTAAATTCAGTATGTGGTGGCTAAATTAATATTGCTTTGTTGGAGGCAGGGATTCCTCCTCTTAGTCTTGTCATTCCTCATTAGTCTTTTGGGACTAGGCACCCTTATTCCCACCTTACAATTGCCGCATGCGGATTACAGAAATTTTTAGGATTTGGTTAAACTGGGCTGTAAGGGGTGAAGGTGCTATGTAGGGTTTTTTTCCAGACCTTTTTGGTTGGGTGCTGAGGATATGTAATTATTTTCAGTTGCGATTTTAGTGTGGGTTTTGGTAGTTTTGCAGGGAAGTAGTTGTAAGGGAAATGGCCATGTTTTTTTGGGGAGATTGGTAGCAAATAGAAGGAATCGTGGTGTTGATCCCCAACCCTAATGAATTCAACAGCTTCATAGGAATAAACTGTAGGCAACTTTGGTCTAATTTAAATACTGTAAACAATCATTTTCATTAGATTAGCATTTTTGCTGTTTTGGGTCATTGCCGGTCTTAAGGAATTGACTGGGACTATTGATTCATGTTTGTACTCTGAGACAAATAGCTTCTCTAATTTGCACATTGCTGTTAGGGATTGATTATGCTTATAGTATTTTACTGAGGCTGCTGAGTCATTTGTCACTAGGTATATATATATATTAAATTATACGTGTTGCTCCTCAACTACCAACAATAAACTGCTAGGTGGCGGGAAAGTTAATTGGAGTGGATCCAATTATTACACATTCTGGGTTACAAACAACACTCGTGTGTTGGGTAATTTCGATCTTTAAGCAATTTAATTCCTGTATGTACTCTGAGACAAATAGCTTCTCTAATTTGCAACATTGCGTTAGGGATTGATTAGTCTTATAGTATCTTACTGAGGCGATGATGTCATTTTGTCACCAGGTATCATATATATATAAAAATTACACATGTTGCCTGTTGCTCCTCAATACCAACATTAAACTGCTAGGTGGCGGGATATCCCCATTGGAGTAGGTCCAAAAGTACACAAGATCTGGGTACACTGTGTGTTTTTGGTAATTGATCTTTAGCCCTTATTTCATGATGTACTCGGAGACAACTAGCTTCCTTCCTCAATTTGCCACTTTGCTGTTAGGGATGATTAGCTTAGAGTAATCTATGAGACTGTGAGTCATTGTCACTAGGTATGTATATCTAAATTAAACACTGTTGCGGCTCTCAAATTACCAGTTTTAAACTACTAGGTTGGCGGGTAGTCACTTGGGAGTCGAGCTAAGAGTACACAGGGAGTAGCTTAAGGTCTTGGTTACACCGTGCGTAGAAATTTTGCTGTGTAATAGGTTTACTACATCAGTAATTTCACTCACTCACGTTTTTTGTTCCCAAGAGTCAAAGACCCTGCGGTCAATTGTCAAGAGTCAATGAAAACGAAGGGTCAAAATGGTAATTATTTAATTTTGTACCATTGTTTTTTAACTCCAGCTTTAATGGAGCCAAAAAGCCTGCACCTAACTGGCAGGCTTTATACTTCTGTGGTAAATTTCATTGGTTCTATTGAATGGCCCTTTGATTGGAAAAAAAAATTATCCAATGCCCTTTAAATTATGATCAGTAGCCTTTTAAATTGTAAACGATGGAATGGCCCTTTACTTTGTACATGATGGAATGGCACTTTAATATTCGTAATGATTGGGAAATGAAGAAATGACCCTTTCAATCTAAATGAATGAATGATTCCTTAATAAGGTGACCTTTATTAGTATTTTTGAACATTTCAATGGTTGGTGAGTTGACCATTTGATTGGTAAATGAGGAATGACCTTTTAATTGGTAATGAAGGATAGACCCTTTAATTCATAAATAATGGAATGACCTTTAATTCAAATGAAGGATGAACCCTTATTGGTAAATGGATGACCCTTTAATTGGTACTGGTAATGACCCTTTAATTGGTCAAATGAAGGAAGACCCTTTAATTCATAGACAATGGACATCACCGTTCTAATTCATAAAAGAATGACCCTTAATGGTAAATGGGAATGACCCTTTATTGGTAAATGAAGGAAGACCCTTTAATTGCAAAAGGAAGATGCCTCTTTAAAATGGGTAAATGATGAATGACCCTATATTGGTTAAATGAGGAATGACCCTTTAATTTGGTAAATGAAGGAATGACCCGTTAATTCATAGACAATGGATTCACCTTCTCATTAATAAAAGGAATCACCCTATAATGGTAAATGAAGGAATGACCCTTTAAAATTGGTAAATGAAGGAATTACCCTTTAATTCATAGACAATGGAATCACCTTTAATTCATAAAAAAGGACTGACCGTAATTGGTTAATGACTGATGAGACCCTTAATAGTAAATGATGAAGCTTTCATTGTAAATAATGAACCTCTAATTGGTAAGTGAAGGAAAGACATGCTGCTCCTCAATTAAACCAGCATTAAATGCTTCGTTGGCGGGATAGTCATTCACATCTCTTAAACTCCATGCAAGTAGCCTATAGTGTCTGGTAATGCCAGTTGGTTGCTCGTGGGAAGTCTCTGTCAAAATTGTTCTGGTGCTTTGCTATTTGAAATAGCACGCAGAACTCACATTCATTGCTTTGTGTGGTTTTAAAAGGGGGGGGGGGGGTTGGGCAATTCTCGGGTGATAATTTGGCTTTGGCGTGAAAATTTAAGAAATTGGGTTCATTTAAATGGATCTTAACCTTCTATAAATTGCACTTGAAGCATATATGTACAAATGAAATTGGATGTAACCTTAAGTTTAGCTAGTGGAGCAGGTCCGGGTTCCTCTACTAGCAAACTAAAGTTGTAAATCTATGTATTTCAATAAGGCCTAATTGGGAACTTCAAGTGTGAAGTTAGTTTATATTATTGGATCGGTGCCACCGTTCTTTGGCATTGCGGGGGTAGGAACACACCGGCTTAGTATATTAAAGTCCAGTGTGCATTAGAATTATGACAGAACTTCGAATGTGTATTTAGGCCTGTTCATTCCGCCGTACCTTCTTTTGCATTGCGATGAGTGGGAGCCCTCAGTGGTTTGAGTATATTGCTGTCGCCTGAGTGTTTTGAATGGAAAAGAACGGAATTTTGGATATATAAATATTGCAAATACTTGATTTGGCTTTGGAATAAAAGAATTTGATTGGAATTGAAATAAAACTGACTATTTGGATACATAAATATTTGAAATACTTTGATTTGGATTTGAATAATAGGATTTGGAATTTGGAATTGGAAATACATAGGAGACTAACTCCTGGCAAATAGTGGGCCACATTCATATCGCAATTGCTATGCTTCCCTGTGTTTTCATTTCTCTCGAGTGGTAATTAAGTTTAATTGCAAACGCAATACCGATTTAACATTAACACCAGGAAATGATTTCTGTCCCTTTTGGGTTGCCTGGTTAACCGATTGTATGGGAACCATTCGTCCTTCAACACACCCTTATGTCTTCCACAACCAATCAGGGTGTTGTATTTTTTCGGGGAAGCTGACCGCTTTCTTGGAAATATGGTCCACTTCGCTATTTGCCACCGGGGAGACTAGTCGCCCTTCTGTGCTTGTGGACAATTTAAATTTTCCCTCCCTCCCTCCCATGTGTGGAAGACCAGCAGAAGGTCTTTTTATTTCCTCATTTCGGTTATTGGGGTTATTGGTATCTTTGCTAGCTTTTTTAACTTCTGTGAAGTTTGTATTTGTAATTAGAATTTTGGGAGTTGTTTTTTTATCTACGATTTTATGTAAATCTTGTTTGTGCGTAAAATTTAGATATGTCATTTAATGATCTGAACCTCTATAAATTGAACTTGAAGCAATTATGTATAAATTAAATTGGATGGTAACTAAGTTTTAGGCTAGTGGATAGTTCAGTTCCTCTAGCAAAACTAGTTGTAAAACTAGGGTATTTCCATAAGATTTAATTGGAACTTCAAGTGTGAAGTTAGTTTATATTATTGGATCGGTACCTTCTTGGCAAGTTGCTGGGGGTAGGAACACACCTGGCTTATCTATTAATAGTCGCAGTGTGCATTAAGAGTGATAACAGGAACTTCGATGTGTAGTTAGCCTGTCATTCCGCGTACCTTCTTTGCAAATTGCTGAGGAGTGGAGCCCAGTGGTTTAGTATATTGCTGTTCTCTGAAGTGTTTTTTTGGGAATTGGAAAGAAACTGGATTTGGATATATAAATATTTGAATACTTTTATTGGATTTTGAAATATAGGAGTTTGATTTGGGAATTGGAAGAAACTGGAATTTGGATACTTAAATACTTTGAAGAAATACTTTGTTTAATTTGGGAACTAATAGGAGTTTGATTTTTGGAATGAAATAAATAGGAGACTAACTCCTGGCAATATTCCACATTCATATCGCATTGCTTCTGTGTTTTCATTTCTCGAGTGGTAACGTATCCAGATGTTTATATGGCTTTAGTGATGTAATGAACTTTGGCGGTATAATTATTTTCCTATCTTTTCTTTTCCTTATGTTGAAACACTTCAGAGTTTGTTCAGTTGGTGTTTGGAATTTTTCAGTTCATTTGCCTCGCATTTTTGTTCGTGATAAAAAGGGCATTTTTTAATTATGTCCTTAAGCTGATCTGGTATCGTCACCACATCGAATTTCTATTGGTATTGATTTGGTGAAGTATACATCTCTCAACGAATGGAAGCGCGTCGACACGAGCCCTAAAAACTTTTAATGACTGACAGGATTAAAAATCTTTACTATAGAAATACTGATGAGTAAGAAAGAGTGTGTATAGGTCTACCTCTAGTAGCAAATCTAATCGACAAATGACTTGGGATTTGATCATTCATAATCAATACTTCGCACCGCCAACTTTTGTGATTATAGAAGTACTATGTTATCCACTTAATTTAGTCCATGTTATCTACCAAGATGAAAACAGAGTACACCCTAATGTCTATCAGTTATTTCGTAGCAATAACTGCCATCCCCAGTCATTATGAATAAAACATTGTCCGTCTTTTTTCGTTGTCCTAACCCCTCGGGACCACCAAGTATTCCATGCGTTCCTTCCTGATCTCCCGGTCTTTGCCGTTCTTATCAAAATTTACCACAATTTGCTAAAAATCTACCTTGATTTGCCCGCTTCGTTTTCCATCTTCTTCAAACTGTCCGGTATTTCACACGGGACGTCTGCTTGTAGTTGGTGAATGGTATTTTCGCCGCCGTAAATGTGTCTCGGATGTGTCCAGAGTTGCTGAACTGCATGAGTGAATCTTCAAAGAATTTGAAACGATTCCAAAGGCGCCAAAAACCACTGTCGTCTGCAAAACAGTTTTGGGAAATGGTCTATAATAATGGTTGAAATGTTTCTTATTATCTTATTATTCTTTACTAAGCCCCCACCAAAGGCGTTTTCAGGCACATTTGACATCCCTTCTTCTCTGCCGTTTGTCCGGGTACTTTCGGCACACCGGTATTTCGGCACATGGGTATTTGGCACAACACCACACAACACGTTTCAATGACCTTATTATACTGACTGAGCGCGAAATTTAAAAGCACAAGACCTTCAGGTGCGCCCACATACCTCCAGGCAGTAATACTTTGTTCCTATTGATCTCGGTAGTAAGGGTTAAGCTGAGAACTGTTTCTTTGGTACAAAAATTGTGAAATTTCTAATTTTGTATAGGAGCAAATACAAAATACAAATGTTTTCTACTGAAATATAAGCTTACAAAAATCACCTCTTGTTTTCACTTTTAAGACATTTCTGGTACCAAAATACAAGGTAAGAAATCCTTTGAGTGTCTAATATAAAATCACGACATATGACACCTTACATGGATGTCTCAAAATCTCTTGTTGCACCTTTAATGTTGACCTAAAATACATTATTTCACATCTAAGATAGCTTGGGTGTTTCAGTTGAGGTATCAGGGTGAAAACACCAGAATTTATTTCATTAAACGTTAGTTGAACATAACGTACCTTTGACACTGCAAAATATCATCCCTTATCACAGCATTGGATAAATAACGCATTCTTATATCAGTGCACACATATCACATCTAAGTCAAAAATGGGCCAACCATGTATTAAGAGATTGGCGAAAAGCGGATTTGACATCCTGGCCAACCATGGCATAAATCCTTCTCCCATTGTAGAACCGAATGCATCAGTTTCCAATAAGCCGATTCTGCACAGTAACTTTGTACCATGGACGCAATATGTTTTGTAATGGCAACAAAGGCCTAGTCCCCGCATGGCCAGGGATTGAACCCATATCAATATCCCACCCGTTTAAATATGCAAGAAGTCTCACTTATTTTGAAATCCACTGTAGATCTAGTATTATGATGTCTATTGAAAGTAGACTCTGATCATGACATCATTTCAAAATAAATCAGGGTATAAAGTCACATTGATAAACTATCATTTTATAACGTGAAATATGACCTTTAAAATTTTAAAATCAAATTAAAAACAACGACTTGGAACTGTTAACAATTGTCACTTTGGAGGTAAGGAATGCAACAAATGCAGGAGAGTTTCCCCAACATTTACCTGATACTGTGATAACAAGTAGCACCCCTCCTTCTTCGAGTTGATCATATAACCATTTCAGAGAATCTTGCACGTCGTCAGCATAGTAAATTGAGTGAATAGAGCTGATGAAATGGAACTTCGACGTTTGCCCGCCCTCCTGACGCGTCTTACGATACTGATCCAAGCCTTGCTTATGCCAATCGTAAGATACGTCTTTTAAGTCATCCGCCATCTTTTTGACCAGGTCTTGGTAGAGTTTTACTTGACCATCGGCTGGCTCCACTACACAGTTACTGATGCGAGGATAGCGTTTAAGAAGTTTGCACATCATCTTCGAATCCATTTCCCCTATATTCAAGTCAATTACAAAGTCAATTATTTTGTTGATGATACTGTGGATGATTTTGTTCGTTCTTGTTTATTTTTGTGCGTTTTTTTTTTTCGCTATTTGCAGGGGGCCGGCCAAGATAGCGTCGTTTTTATTTTTGGGCCGTTCCAGTAGGTTTAGCACGTAATCACGAACACTTGACAAATATTCTAAAGTCGAAAATAGTTTAATATCAATATTTTTCCACTCAAAATCCGTTGGAGTTGAAGAATCAACTCCAGTGTAAGTATTTTTTTGTATGAATAACGTTACAACGGGATCCATTTTGAACGAAGGCTTTCTTGACATCATGTTCAATCGCAGGGTCATTGCTATTTATAGCTGCAGACTGGGCTGCGGACCAGGTACCCGAGAGCCTATGCCCGGGCCTATTCCACCACCGGGAATGATTCTTTTGACCTGCATGTAGTAATTCCTCTCATGTCCGGTCTTTAAAAAAGATTTGATTATGCACCGCCGACTAAAGTAAGGCAATTTAGATCGGCCGCGGCTCCGTACGGGAATTCCCACTGGCCACTCACTGATCTATTTATAAACGCGCACAGTGACTTCAACTTTCGGTCACTGTTCAGGCGCGTCCAATGACTCGTTCGCAGTTTTGGCCTAGGATGAAGCGTGGCCGCCACACTTCCTAAATAATTTTGGCCCTAAATTATGCTCCAGACCATCTGCTCCAGGACCATATGCTCCTGGAGCATATGGTCCCGGAGCAGCTGGTCCTGGAGCATATGGTCCTGGAGCATAAATAATCTGGAAAGATATTCTAAGTCAAATATGCTCCAGGAGCATATTTGAATACGAAAATGGTCCAGGAGCATATGGCAAATATGCTCCTGGAGCATATTTGACTTAGAATATTTTCTCCCTGCTCCAGGAGCATATTTGCCATATGCTCCTGGACCATTTGCGTATTCAAATATGCTCCTGGAGCATATTTGACTTAGAATATTTTTCCAGATTATTTATGCTCCAGGACCATATGCTTCAGGACCAGCTGCTCCAGGACCACTGCTCCAGGAGCATATGGTCCTGGAGCAGCTGGTCCATATGAGCATACTTTCGGCCACAATCTCTTAAAAGCGCCTCCCAAACCCGCCTGGTTATTTGTTGTTTGTTTGCTTTTATTCATTTTTATTTTTTGGCTTTATTTTATACTTATCTACAGGCCAACATGCTTTTCTGTAATCATTATTAATAGTATTCCTCAGGCAAATTAAAAAAAAAAAAAATCAATAATTCAAATCGTACCAGGTGCAAGGATTACCTGGAACCGTACATCACTATAGTGCTACACAATTGATCAGTTCTTGGAAGAGTTATTTTTATTGGAATTATTTTTTCCATGGTATTACAAATATAACCATCTTTTTAGCAAAGGAGATTTCATGTAAATTGGTAAGTTATTCATATGCCTTCTCGTCTTCATTCATGCGTATGTTTTTCTTTAGAAATTCATATAAAAAGACCAGCCTGGTGCATATTCTGACAAAACAAATTCTTGATTGTTTTCTACGTCCTATTTTTGACGGAAATGTCACTAAATTGACATACTAAATTGACATAGAAATTACGATACCTGGTTTGTATATACGTGAATGCTGTATTTGAATTGTACTTGGGTTTTTACATGAATTTCAAATTACATTTCAAGTTAGTATTTTTAAACGTACTGGTTTGTGCTTTTATAGTGTTCAAAATTTGCCTCGTCGGAATGTGACAAAAAAGTTAACATTTCAAATGCTGTATTTGAATTGTACTTGGGTTTTTACATTGAGTATTAAACCCATTCCAAAGAAAAACCGATGATTATTTTTTATCTTTAGTTTGGCCTAATATCGGCCTCGATTCCGGCGTGCGATTTGGACATCAATACCCCGCTATTTCATTCACCAGGAATCCGTACATAAACCAAGGTTTACAAACGTACCTGATCCGGTTCCAACCCCAAGAGTCTTCAACTCTTCGCCATCCGGTATGTCCACCTTAAGTTTATCCACCACGGCATTGGGAATACGTTGTCGCCCCAATTTGCTAAAACGTGGAATTTTGTCCGAGTTTCGAGTAAGCTCTGAGTGATTTATGTAGTGGTCAGGGTTGTGAAAAAGACTTTTGATTTCACCTTTATTGTGAGCGCTTGCCATTTTATATTTACTGCAAATGAAATCAGGATACAATCTTAGCATTAGTATTAATGTCATCAATCATGTTAACGTTAAACGATGGTGACCAAGCTTCATTCAAAATAGCAACTCACCCAAATGAATCACGACGGAAGGCAATTCCACGGTAACGGAAGGACATTGAGACTCAAATGTATTCCATAATTCTCTGCATGATGCTGGTTTACACAATGTCAGCTCCTTTTAACAATAAAAACCTTTTGTTGGTGAATATTGCATATTGATGAGCTTGGCAACGGAATGACCATATGGGCGTCCTACCGTTACCAAGCTCATTAATATTGAATTTCAGCGACCGTGATAACTCATATAGACGTTTGGTTCACTTCATGTATATCAGATGCATTTTGACTGAAGATAGAACCCCGAGGAGATTGTAGACGAGGTAGTTGATTACGAAGATCGGCAGGGATTTTATCAAAGCAAGTAGGAAAGAGTAAAAAAATTAAAAACAGTAAATTTGGCCTTTGTTTCTGTTGTGAACAACTTCCTGGGAAATGACAAGGCTGAAAATTACAAGGATTTGGTGGAAAAAATGCTACAAAGTATCATCATTTGGGCTGCAACAGCCAGCTCGATGAATTTCCTTCAAACCTAGGTGACGTGAGCGACGAGCATGGTGAACGATTTCACCAGGATTTAAAGGTTATGGAAGAGAGGTATCAGGGACGATGGGACACACATATGATGGCAGATTACTGTTGGATCATCCAACGAGACTATCCAGATAGGCAATGCTCCAGGAAATCCAGGAAAAGGAAATTTGTTCCATGAACATGCTAAAACAAATCGCATTGCCGAACTGAGACGTTTTACTCTGGTATTGCTATGTTAATATGACTATGTCAGTATTTCTCAAATTATACCAGGCGGTGGCGGGCAAGCCTCATTCATTATATAGCAACTCACCAAAAATGTCAAAAGAAATTACAACAATACTGAATGCAAACCACAAACCAACTTGGGTGCTTTGATGTGGGTCGGTCATGAGTGTTCCCGTGACCCACATACAACTTCATCCTGCGTTTCGTTATTCATACAAACATACAAAAAAAGAAAAAAAAAAACAGAAATAACCCTTCCAGTGGAGTTGATTCTTCAACTCCGACGGTTTTGGAATAAGAAAATATTCCTTGACAACATAAATATTCAGAATTGTTCGTCAAGATTTCGCTTTTACGTGTTAAACCAATGACAACATCCGAAATGCAATTCGAATGATAAATCACGTAAATCTTGTCTAATTACGCATTCCCATTGCTATTAAAAAGTTGTTTTCAAGTTATCACGGGACCTCTTTCTCGCCATTAAATTTCCTTCCATGATGTTATCTCATTTCCGGTCCATTCAACTAGTCCAATTTTCGCCCTAAACATTTACGGAAAAAAAAAAAAAAAAAAAAGCTTTTACGTGTTAAACCAATGACAACGTCTGAAATTGCCACCCTCCCCTGAATTATACCATAGATTTTTGACCACGCATTACGTAGTTTTGTTTTTCATGCAGATGTTATTCCCCAGAATCCATGAGGCAGAAAAAACGTTTTTGATTTGATTGTTCTCTAAATATGTCGGATTAAAGGAACTACGAACGATAACTTGCCGATTACATTCCAGAAGGAATACAGATACAGAAACAAAAGGAATGACTTCAAAATAGCCTCTTAATGCATTGTACGGGTTCGTTAGGGTTTACCAATTTTTTTCGGGGGAAAATCGAAGTGGTTGGGTCAGGCCCTGGGTTGGGTGAGATAAATTGAGATAAAGTCAATGGAAACAGTTGTCTTAAAAAAATCGGGAAACACAGAGTCATCCGAAATGCAATTCGAATGATAAATCACGTAAATCTTGTCTAATTACGCATTCCCATTGCTATTAAAAAGTTGTTTTCAAGTTATCACGGGACCTCTTTCTCGCCATTAAATTTCCTTCCATGATGTTATCTCATTTCCGGTCCATTCAACTAGTCCAATTTTCGCCCTAAACATTTACGGTAGACCCGACAAACCCGTACAGTTTAATTTAGCGACTATTTTGCAGCGCTTTTTGACGTTCCTGTGCCTGTATTTCTTTTGGACTACAGTCGGCAAATTATCATTAGCCAGGTCCTTTAACTCGTCATATTTAGGGGATATGACAATCGAATTAAACGGGTTTTTTTTCCAACTCTTTGATTCTGGCAAACGACATTTGTTTGAAAATGATACCTTTGACAATAATTACGTAGTGGACCGCGGTCGAGAAATCCTGACACAATTTTAAATTAATTTTTAAACATAAATTGTTTTTCTGAATGTTACAATACTTTTGGTCATTGTGTGTAGTTACCAAAGACGCTCAACTACGTACGCACCAGCCGTTTTTGATTTTTTTCCAGAGAATTGATGTGTGAAAAAATATTTGATTCATTGCAGTGAGCCAGTCGTCTAATAAATTAAACCAATGAGTCTAGACACGAGAAGTGACATTCTGAACATGATCACCGGGGGATCACCCCATTTTAATTAGAGATGATGATGAGACATAAGTACTTGTGACTGTGAACAACAGGTTAGTTGAGAATTTTATATATGGGATTGAAGCACCCAGCACCCCAAGTTTGTATAGATAACCTCATGACTTTACACTTGTCAGGGTTGAGCGACATTTTGAACGATGTTGGCATCATCAACTGAACCAAGAGCCTTGTAAGGAAGGGTGTCATCAGCATATCCCACGGGAGAGGTTATTGAACGTAATTTGAAAGATCTAATACAAACAAGTTAAACAAAAGTGGACCAAGCACAGAACCATGAGGGACCCCAGATTTAACAGCTAATACACCAGTATATTGGTGGAACAATACAAGAAGGCGTAAAATGTAGCATGTACTGTAGAAAATATAGCCAAGCTATAGGAACAGGTAAAACCGTAAACATACAGACCAGAAGGAATCATTGTGGTGAATATGAGAGCTTATAGTAGCAGATATTTGGAGATTGTTGCAAGTAGTAACACTAAAACCGGGAATCATTCAAATCATTCAAAGCTATTCTCTATACTTACGGTTCTATATGGGTATTTCCATCAAACAAAGTAGATCCTCTCGAAATGTACCGTTTTGAAATGTATAAGTTTTTATATGTGTTTGTCAAAGTCCATATTGAGAAATATTTAGATAAGGCGATAACCAGTGGTCGGTCATGAATTCCCATAGGTACTAGGTTTACACAAATATTAGATATACTTAGTCAAATAAAACTAGACAGAATATATCTAATGTTCTATTTTAATTTCTAGATTTGGTATATTTGAAATCACCTATTCCAAAAAAAAAATGCATATATACATTAATGCTGAAAAAAATTCCAATAAGTCGGTATTTCTCTATCCCCCTTCCTCTCGCTTAATCATTTCTCGGATCTAAACATATAATTGTCTTGGGTTTTCTCTTCCTTCATATTTGATGATTCAGTTGTATTCTGTGGAGCATTGACTTCCATCTTTTTCAAAGAGCCCAATCTTTCTGATATTACATTTTCTTGGACTCTATATGTTTGTGATCGGCAGGCGCTAATCCAAGGAGAGGAGAGTGCGCGCCTCCGTGTTTTAGAGGGTAAAAATAAGATCGGAGAATGGAAAAGTAAATAGAAGAAATAAAAGAAGAAACCTGAATAGGATCGAAAAAATAAAAAGATAGATCAGCCGAGATGGAGATAGAGGGAGATGCGAAGGAGAAGTTGTAGGAGAGAATAAATGAAAAGTGCATGAATTCAACATTGCCTGCCACATAGGTAGGCACAGGTCAATTTCAAGAGACACTGACACTTTTAAAAATCATTGATTTTTTTTATATTAAATGTTAACCTGAAATGATAAAGCCCAAATCAGCGCCCTTCTAGAATAAACAGAACGATTTTATAATAATATAACTCCGGCGACATTTGAGATCAACACAGATTGCAAAATTTTGGGTTCCCTGAGTTATTTGTGTAATGATGGTGCGATGCAGATTGATGTCATTTATGTGAATTCGAATTGGTCAGTGCAAGGTTTGTTATGCATGATGATGCTGTAATGATTATTATTAGAAATATTGGGAATCTAGCTGTGAGATAAATAGTGCCACTGGGAAAGGCCTCAGGCCAGCTTCATAGCAGTAGCTAAAAGTATAGCTAGTTTGGATCTGACAATAATGGTAGATCAGTACAGTACATAGTGCCGGGGTTTATTATATTTTAAATTTCCACGTGAGCGAAGTGCTACAATTGTTCTACTGTCGCTTTGAAGCCAAAGTTTTGGGAATCTAAAATAGAATGCCCCAGTGGGACAATAGAAATGTGGGATTTATCTTGGACTGATAGACTGTGGAATAGAAGTGTCCGCGTATAGAGAGACAAACCTCCCGTCGTCTTGAAATGCTGGACAAAGTTATCTTCAGGAATGAGATATCCATGGAATGTTTCCCGTGGATTTATTATAATTGTGATTTTTGCAATGCTGTCATTTTTTGGAGTCTTCGCTGTGAGGACATAACATCGTTGAACTGCAACGCTTCTGGACATTTAGAGGACTTATTATTATCTTAATGTTATCTTGGTGATTTAATCTTGGACTGATATACTGTGGAATACTAGTGTCGTCGAGAGACAATCCCCCGTTGTCTTGACCTAGGCTGGACAAAGTTATCTTCAGGAATGAGATATCCATGGAATGTTTCCCGTGGATTTTTATAATGGTTGATTTGGCATGCTGTCATTTTGGAGTCTTCGCTGTGAGGACATCAACGCTGAACTGCAACGCTTCTGGGGGGACATTAGAGGACTTATTATTATCTTAATGTTATCGTGGTGATTATATTGGACTGATATTCTGTGGAATACTAGTGTCGTCGAGAGACAATCCCCCTTTTGTCTTGAATGCTGGACAAAGTTATCTTCAGGAATGAGATATCCATGGAGTGTTTCCTGTAGACTTTTAATTGTGACTTACATGCTGTCATTGGGAGTCTGACAGTTGTGAGGACATAGCAAATATTAAGTATCTTAATGTTATAAACATTGTGTGTCTCATCATTGGAATTGGAAACGTGTGTTTGGGGACATAAGAATTCTTGAACCAATCTGATTAAAGTCATTTTTAAAATAGTGTTATGATATAAAAATTTAGATCATTTGTGCACAAGGCTCATTTGTTTGTGTTTTAAAGGGTATTTCTGACCTTTGACGTCCACGAGGCATCATAACACGACGAAAGTACCAACATGCCCAGTGAAACGGATGGGAAATTGGCTCTGAAGTGTATAAATAATAAATTCAGGACTAGTTAAAAATAGTAGTTAGTAATTCCACTCATAAAAACATGCCGCGCACAGTATGAATTATTCATGGCGAACGACCTGTGGATGGGGTGAGATATTCTAGCCAATCAGAGCATCGCCCACGCGTGCTCAATCTTTGCCGTTCAAGCATGAGGTTTCATCATCTCGTCCATTAGTATCCTGACCTCAACAGGTACCCTACCAAGCAGTCTGTACATTACCAAGCTGTTACTGTATGTGACGTAGTTGTGATAGTAAATCTAGAATTGTGAGCTATATATGACCGAGTTCGTGTGTCGTTTTCACCGGAAGAAGCATAGGGTTCTGCCCCTATAACTTACCCAGGCCAACCGGTCCATAGACGGAGGTTGCGGCCCGCGTTCCCGCTACAAATTGGTGTCAGAAGTGGGATTCTTAATTTTGGTAGCGACACGTTTTACTTGGTGGAGAGGCGATTACAGTGGCAGGAGGTGATCAGAACGGTGACACTAGTGACGAAATGGAGCTGGAGAGAGAGGACGATCATGAGAGATCCAGATGGAGTGACTGGGACACAGATGGAGTTGTGAGAGGTACCAATTTCGCCTGGATGAACGGAGGAGGAACAATGATGGTGAATACTGAGAAAAAGCGAAAGGAGCTGAGAGACGACGACTCAAGGAGCAGTAGTGTGAGCGATGGAGATATGAGATTTGCGGAAGACTTTATGTGTATCCCGTGGAGGTCAGAGGATGAGACTTATGGGGTTGAATTACGTGAAGGAGGAATATTGAAGCGAGGTAACGGTGATGAATTTTGGACTGATCCAGAGTACAAAGAGATAGAGTTTCGACTACCAAGACGAGCAGCAGGGACTGTGCAGGATGTGCGAGGGATAGCCAAAGTCGTTGTTAGACCCAAGGAGTACACCTGTAGAGAAAGAGGGCCAATGAGAGAGAGAGCGACGGAGAGACAACTGATGTAGAAGAGAGTGAAGAGCTGGATGGTCGAGGGAAGAGGAAGAGACGCCGAGGAGAAGGGAAACTCGAGGAACTTGACCGACAGGGGAAGGAAGGAGATCGGAGATGGGAGCGCCAATGGCGAAAATTTAAACGGATGGAAGATGCAAGACCAAAGGATTGGGCACGAGGGGCAGCTCACGGCGAGCAAACCCCGGCGGGCGGAGACGATGAGACAGTGGGAATAGATGGCACGTCAACTAGAAGAGGAGAGGCAAAAATTAAAGGAGAAGACGAAAAAGGAGGAGGAACGTCTAAGGATAATTGAGTGGCGCCTAGAGGTGAAGAAAAAGGAAGAAGAGCACCTGAGAGATATGGAGGAACTGTTGCAGAGACGATACGAAAGTATAGAGAAGCGAATGAGACAGCTTAGAATGCATAAGGCTGGTCTGCTGGAGAGAGAGCGGCGGATGAGCGAACGTGAAAGGCGCCATCAGAGAAAGGAAGGGGACAGACAAAACAGACCTGGTAAAGGGCAGCAGTGTGATTTATCGGAGGGTGACGTGTATCATAACCCGGATGCAAGAGAGGCTCAAAGATACTCAGGGTACGAAGGTATGGAAGTTGGACCACGAGACCAAGCAGCAGGAGTGGAAGAGAGAGATAGAGGGAAGATGGCTGGTAGACAGGAGGGAGAGACGGAACACGAGAGATGTGCTAGGCAGGTCAAACGAGAGAAGATCATGACATGATAGCACAATTGATCAAGGAGAGGGAGGAACTACGGAGACGAGTGGAACAGGCCGAGGAGAGGGCGCGTCGCCGAATACGAGAGAGTGAAGCAAGGGCCCGCGAAACCGAGGGGTGTGTAAAGCAGTGGTTTCCACATTAATGAGTTGAGGGCTTATAGAGGGGATGAGGAAGATAGACCACGACCAGCAGTAGTGAGTGGTACACCCAAGTTGCAACAATGGCAAGGGGGAAGTATGTGTAAAGTCGAGAGGAGTGGAGTTCGCTCATCTTTGCCACGCCTTAGAGCGACGTCACTGGAGAGTCAAGGAGCTTTGCCACGTGATGGGTGTGGTGAGGACTCGGTTTCTGCACTCTCACGTATGGAAATGAGGGATGGTGTTGTCGGCCAGGGCCGAACGTCGCTTCCACACATCACCACCGCTACGGCGAGGGCTAAGGGCTAAGGACGACCAGCGCGATGGACAACACTCGGTTATGGTCTCAGAACGAGTGATTGATGGTACTGATTCAGCGGAGCCACCTCCATTAAAGCGAGAGAAGAGGGTGAGAAGCGCAGATGAATTCGAGGAGAGATATGCCACCAAGCCTACGAATGAGAGGGAGGCTTTGAAATACGATGAGAAAACCCCCTGGAGAGACTTCCGTGTGCATTTTGAGGCTTGTCGAGAGTATAAGTGGGCGGATGAGGAGGCGACATTCCAGCTATTTACCTCTTGTCAGGGGAATGACCTATCTGCCCCGACGTATAATGATATTGACCCTAAGGAGATGACATACAAAGGATTGGTGGAGGTGATGAAGGAATTTGGAACAAAGGAGTGTGCCGAGAATCACTTTCAGGAGTTGCAGCGAAGGCAGGGGGAGAGTCTTCAGAGTCTTGGAATGGACATCAAGCGATTGGCGGCATTGGCCGTTCCAGGGACTGAGAAGAAAGGGAAGGATAGATTGACAAGAGGATACTTTAAGGATGCTATAGACAACCCAGTTGTCCTCAAGGGTCTGTTCAAAGCGAGGTCCGAGACGCTAGAGGAGGCAGTTCTAGAGGCTCAAGCCGTAGAGTCATTCCTCTGTAGTGAAAAGTCCCGAAGCAAAGCTGTGTGTACTAGAAGGGTGGAACCCGAGCCACTATTGGACGTAGATGTGGCCCAGTTGGAGGTTAAGACGGACGAGACCTCTGCACGTAGCAAGCCGAAGATGGTCCACGCCGACCGGTTAAAGATGTACGAAGGTCCCAAGCTGGTGGAATGGAACTACCGAGCACCGGGGATAGAGTGTGAAATTGGCCCAGTAGCCAATGGGGAGGAGGAGACCCCCGGGGTACTTGCACGGAGAGGGGATGGCAACAGTGAGCCCGAGAGGCCTACATTAGAGGATAGGCCAGTAGTGGAGAAAGACCCATCACTACCTGTAGAGGTAGCTAACGGAGTGCTGCCAATTGAGGAAGAAGAAAGACAGACAGACCAAGGAAAAGAACAGGTGGGCGAGGCGGCGGAATCTGATATCGTCATTGGCCAGCTCGGAGAAGATGATGGACAAGGGAAGGAGTCTGTGGTAGAGAACGAGGAAGGAACGGTTAGTCCCGAGGACGGGGCCGATATGCCAGAGACCAAGGAAGACAGGGTCCCAACGGAACATCAGGGGAGGCAATTAAAGAGGGATCAAATGGGAGAACAACAGAAGCCGATCACGGCGATTCAGATGGGCACAAGCGTAGAAGGAACCCCAAGCGTAAGCGCCGTAAGCCGTCAGGTTCCGAGAGATATAGGGGATGGTTGGAACTGAGCTAAAGGGGGAAATACTTAAATCGACACTTGTAGCACATTATTGATTCTTTCATTATTGTGTTATTGTAGAGTTATAGTTATTTTATAGTTAGCCACCAGTCCAATATGAGTGATAGACTAGGGAGATTCATGGAGGGTAATTATTGTGCAAAATTGATGGAAGCAGAATCACAGACGTGATTACGATAATTCAGATGCATAATTAAAAATCGTGTAAATTAGTAAATTAGGAGGCAGGCCGTCTCGTCGCCGAGTTGGCGTAGTCTAGTGTAGATGTGGAGGTAGCCCAACTTGACATTCGTAGGGTATACGAGGCAACTCTGTAGTTGAGAACCGCTGAAGGGAGGCAGATTACATGATAGATAGCCAGACGGGCATGATGACGCATGGATGGCCAAACGGGCCTGGTGACTTAGCCAGACGGGCATGATGACGCATGGATGGCCAGACGGGCCTGGTGACTTAGCCAGACGGGCATGATGACGCATGGATGGCCAGACGGGCCTGGTGACTTAGCCAGACGGGCATGACGACATGATGAACGGCCAGACGGGCCTGATGACTTAGCCAGACGGACATGAGGACATATGAAGGATGGTCAGACGGGCCTACGGCGT
Organism: Ophioderma brevispina; assembly: GCA_023653785.1. Lineage (NCBI taxonomy): Eukaryota > Metazoa > Echinodermata > Ophiuroidea > Amphilepidida > Ophiodermatidae > Ophioderma > Ophioderma brevispina. The sequence goes on from JAMKCH010015741.1 coordinate 59,273, forward strand.
ATAGTCCATAAGCTGCCATCATTGGATTTTCCGTTCGTTGCACCCACTGGTGATTAATTTCCCCATATATCACCTTGAAGGGGATGTCCCCCTGACTAGGATGAGGTATGTTTCCGCTCAGAAAAGCTGTACGTTAGCGTGTTCTGCCCATTTCAAAATGGCCGCTATTGTTTTATGTAAAACCACCATTATAATTTCATTACAGATAGAAATTATATCCACGAATACGCGATATCAAGTTTTTAACTTCCTAGAGGGGGCTCACGCATCTAGGCGTCCAAGATGGCCGCCGCAAAGAGGCATATTTTGCTAAATGAACTTAAAATGGCAAATTGTTGAAATAAGAACCTGGGTGATATTTGGAAGCTCCAAAATGAATTTATGGCATTTATGTTCTATGTACAGGCTTGTTTTAAAGATGGCGGTGTTTATATTCGCTCTAGAGTACGTAAATCAGGAAGAAAAGCAGCCCTAACCATCTTTTCGGTGTTATTAAACAACACTTTCTAATAGTGCCCCTAAATCATTTCCAAGATGTAAAAAATATTAAAATGGGGTATTGACATGTTCAAGAGAGTGCTTGTCACAATAGCTGGTTACTACTTGGGCTATATAACATAGTTCTTCTCTTCGCGTGTCCAACAAGCCATATAAAATAGTTTAAAAAAAATGGGAATTTTTTATTTTTTTTATTTTTTTTAAATAATGTAAAATAAGAGTTTACAATAAAATCATAATAAATGGGTGTGGACTGTATTTAAGGACTACTCAGTGACGTCATAGGTGTTTTCCAGTAAAAATAAAAACTATGCTTATGAAGAAGTGAAAAAGTTGTCCATATGTAGAAGGAAAATTTAAATATGGTGACCTAACTTTCTTTCGAGCACATCAAGTGCTATCTTTGTTTCTGACTTGTACCACCAGCTCCTTCTCCCTCTCTACTGCCGAGATCATCTTCTTTCCCAGCGTCAACTAGTGTTGAGTGGTTGAATTGTCCAGAAGTACGAGAGAAGTTTGCTGAAAAATGTTATCAATAGTTTTCTTTATGGTTCTTATTATGTCGAAAAAGATGTGCAGGGGCATTTTTCTTCTTGATTTATGTCTCCCGGAGCGGGTATAATCGCCGCCATCATGAGTTAAGATCATGTCCGCAATATACAAATGTCATCAATTCTCTTTTTGGTGCTCTCAAAATATTACTCGCATTCTTACACCATCAATTTGGCAATTTTAGTACATTTAACAAACATGCCTCCTTCCCGCGGCCATATTGGACACTTAAATGTTTAAGCCCACTTTAGGAAGGTAAAACTTCATTTCGTTTATAGGTCCCCCCAGACAAAGTTTCTTACTATAACGACAATACAATAGATTTTTTTCATAAAACAATAGTGGCCCTTTTGAAATAGCAGTACGCGCTAATGTGCCACATATTTTCGGGGCGAAAACATACCTAGTCCTAGTCAGGGGACACTCCCTTTCAGGCCCGTAGCCAGGAATTTATGCGGGGGGGGGGGTGCTTTTTGCCAGAAGCGGACCTTTTGCGTACCCAAAACAAAAAATTTCGGCTCGCTCCGCGCTCGCGCCGGTTTGAACCCAAACTTTTTTCACACACCGTCGTCTCCAAATTCCTGAAGCGGGAGGGGGGGTGGAAGAAAAAAATCCTCCCATCGTTGAAAAACAACAACAGCAGTATGTAAAAAACGACAATCGTATGCGATGGTTAACAGCTCCTTAAAAAAAAGTCCCATTCACTTTTCATATACCATGCACCACACCCCTTAATACAAACTTTTAATTGACAACATGGACCTTAATCATGAAGCATGGCAAAGCGGACCTTCAACATCATAAAGCGGACCTTTGTCATTTTTGGGGCACCCCCGCACCCCCCCTGGCTACGGCCCTGACTCCCTTTAAGGTGATATATTGGAAAATTAATCACCAGGTGGGTGCAACAACTCGAATTTTAAGGCCCGTACAGAAACTGGCTTATGGACTAGAAAAGATGATCAGACAGTAGGGTGATTTGTGAAATGCCATACCCGCGGTTGGATTTTAAGGCTGGGTATGAACACGAGCGAACCACAGCTTAATGGTTCTGATGAGTACAAGCCACCCACGGAGTGGCTCAGTTGGTCTTAGGGATTTGGGTCGCTATCTGAAGGTTCCGGACGCTACTGATAGTTGGGAGACTTTGCTGATTGGATCAGATGTTGCGGGAAAGTCTTGGGGTAATAAAGGGATGTCCACAAGGTGGATATCCTCCAGATTTTAACGCTGTGTAACTATCTGCTAGCAAAGCGTCATCTGCAGTGGCCGTGAATTATTGAGGTTCATGAAGGTCCAAGCGGGCCGGCTACCGAGGACGAGATGGGCCGAAACTGGGGGCCACTAGACCAGAGAGTTGATGGATAAGGAAGGATGATGCCTCCAACCCTATTTTAAGGAAGTCACGAAGTTGTCAGGAGATATCTAGACTGGTGTTGTATTTGCACAAGCTTTGATTGTTCTGTTCACTACATAGTACAGACACGTGTATAATAGCCTTCTAAAGAAGATAGATGTCTACGAAAGAATTGCCTTGATAAAGCTCCGCAGATGACACAGTACAGGTGCCAAGGTTGATGCACCAAAGCCTCGGAATAAAGCGGATGTATGTTATGTCCCTGGGGTTAGTGCGCAATTACGCACCTATTGAAGCGGACGGGTGGCAATGGACGATGAAGAGGCGGTACACGTGGCGTGCTGCAGGGCCGAAAAAGAGGTACTCGCAAAGATGACAGTGAACGGTTGAGATCAACCAGATCAGCGAGATGACAATACCTGACTGGAGAGATGCGATGACAACACCTGACCGGAGAGATGCGATGACAACACCTGACTGGAGCGATGACTACACTAGACGGGTGGTTGCTACAATATGAAGAGTAGTTTAAGAATAGTTTAGGATTAGTAGGGGTAGTTTAAGAGTAGTGTAATGAGTAGTACCAGCGCACATGTCCAATCCCGTTTAGCTATTACGTCCATGTGCCGGGACGGCACAATCGGGAGGGGGTTTTGAAACGGGATTGGTAAATTGTGCTCTGTAATTTCTAAGTTAACATTTAAGTGACCAGGGGGGGATTCCTAGGACCCCCTTAAATTTGGTTTCGCGCTGGCCGCTTTAATACGCGTGGGATTTTTTGCGCAAGTTTTTTTGTGCAATTGTCTGACTTTTAAACGTGCTTCTTTTCATACCAAAATAATTAAAATCGACAAGCCGTAATGAGTTAATTATGGGTTCCCATGGACCCCCCCCTTGGCACTTAACGGAAGTCATTGAGAATATTTTTAAAAATAAGAAAAAAACCGAGAACCAGCAATTTTGTTGCTAATATAAGTTCACACATACATGTAAGTAAACATTATTAGTAACATTAAAAATAATAACCCCTTTATTACTCCCTCTGTAGCCCATGGTGGTGTTTGTATCCACAATTGAAGGGCCAGGAACAATTTTTGAATTGGTAACAAGAATTCCCACTGGCGACGAAAATGCATGAAATGGCCACGCCCCCTTTTTCGGGTGTCCACGCCCTTTGAGCGAGTACTACTGACTGTATCTACAGAACCGTTGGACCTAGGAGGTTGAGAGACCACCAAATGTGCAGAATGGCCACATTATGGGGGGTCAATAATATAATTTTTATATCCAAAAGTCAAAGTTTTTAAGTAATGTCCAAATCTGATTTCACCATATCGCTCACTATACAATTAGGGTTTTCGATGCCAAAACAGGAAGGGATTTCACCCACTACACCTTGATTTTGCTCTAACGCTCCTCAGGGATAATTTTTGGGGTAGCTAGGTGGTCACAAAAAGAAAATCCATGTTTTCCTTTCCGTTCTCAAATGGCAGCCGGTCAAATGTTTTGACTTTGAGCAAAATTGGGTAATATTAGTGAAACCGTGCATTTTGTTAAGTGCTTGTTTATACAGGATATTTGCCTCCACACTCAAGCAGTATGATGTTTGTATTGTACAAAGTTATTGACCATTTGGATTTTCACTGGGATATAATCATCCATATTAATGTTACTCCTTTCGCTTTCATGGGGGAGGTGTTCAATGGCCCATCGTAAAGTGAAAAATAGTGTTGTTTCCATTTTTGATAGGGACTTAAGTTAATGTTAGTTAAAGTCCTTCACATCAAGTTAAATGCTGATGAGGTTCTTTAATGATCTAAAAGCACTAACTGCATGCTTTGAAACCATTGAAACAGGCAAATTAAGATCCCCCCGCGCGTATTCATTAAAAAGTCACTAAAATAAGACGAACTTCTACCGGTATTTTTCATGTTGTAGGGCCTATATAATGGCAAGGGTAAAAGCTGCTGAAGAAGGGGAATTTTAAATATTAAATGCAATAATTACATGCCTGTTCCCTTGAGCATGGCTACAAATTTTATGACCCCCCTAACAATTTGGGCCCCCTTTTGTTGCTCAAATGCAAAAAGGTCGCTAAAATTACCCATTTGTACGCAGCACAGTACCATTGGCGTACCCAATGGAGGAGGGCATAGGACATGCGCCTCCCCCCCCCCCACACCACACCAATAAAATCGAGAAGGGTAGCCAAAAATGGAAGGATAAAGTAAGAGAAGAAAAAGAGGAAGAAGAGAAGGGAAAGGAAGAAGAGAAAGTGAAAAAGCAGAAGGAAAAGAAGGAACCGGGAAAATTTGTGCTCTGAAACACTACTTTTTAGCTTCTAAAATGGCAAAACCTAGGACCTTACGGGAGCACCGTCCCTATTAAAGGGGACCCCACCACTCGTACATTAATCATCCCCCATGAAAGTGCAATTGGGTAATTTTAGCACTTTTCCATGCGGACCACAACCAACTTTTGGGGCATAGAATCTTGATACTTTGCTTGTTTCATGGTTAAAGCTATGCAGTTAGTGCGTTTAGATCATTTAAAGACCCTTTAGCAGCATTTTACTCTGCTATTGGGTCCCTATAAAATGGCTAAAAATATATTTCCCACTTTACGATGGGGGCATTTTTTGACTCCTCCCAATGAAACGAAAGGAGTACATTAAAATGCTTATTATATCCCATTTGAGACCCAAATGGTCAATAGTTCTGTGCAATACACGTAATAACGTCAATAGGGGTGTTTAGGAAATTCAAAGGGTAACTACTTCATTCCGGATGTAATTGTTTAAAAATTCCTCCAGAGAGCCTAGAGTTAATACCCAAATATATAACGATGTTTAGCTCGGGAAGTGGTCATTTTTTGTACCGTAAATATCAATTTTAAATTGAAGAATGTTTTGTGCCAAGATACTTTTCTTCCTCATTTGCAGAAACATGTTCATTAATGGTTTTTTTGATTCCCGTAACGGTTCATTTACTTTCCAACAGCTATATAGTTACATGTTGAATACAAATAAGTACTGCACTACAACTATTTTTTTGCATAAGTTATATTGTGATGCGAATCTGGGAAAATCCTCCTGCATGGTGCAAAATTTAAATTTTGAGTTGTTGACTATCATTGCAAAGTTTAAAATATAAAGTTTCCATAATTTTTTACTTACTTTTTCTTCTATATACAATATAAAAAGTTATGCCTCATACAATCTGACAAAATAGATAAAGTACAACATAACCCATTTAAGGTATTTGTTCTTTATTTTTTCAAAACTGTCTATGCGACATGCGAGGGGTTTTCCCAGATCACATCACATATGGTTGAATTAATTCCATATATAGTGAATAATAATTCCTACGATTCTACGTTTCCTCTGCGACATTTCATATTTTATTTTCTTGATCGTTACCCCTATACCTAACATGAGTTACTAACCAATGCAAATTAATGAATATGTTATTTCAACCACACTTTGACTATAATTTACAGCCTAATATGTATTTTACACAACTACACAATAAAAACAATCACCCGATTAATAAGTCCATGAAAGTAGCTGTCTCAGTGTAACACAACCTTTACAGGCAAAAAAATAGGTAAGACTGTTTGTACACTCAGGGCAACGAGAGAAGTACTCCTTCCATTTTATTTTCTCCAACATCCACCCTGCCTCTCTAAAGATGCAGAAAAGAAGGTCACAAAAGCATGCAGGAGTAAATATAAGAATAAAAATCTAAATACTAATACGAGAGACACCATTTAGACCGTAAAAATGGTTTGGTTGTGACCTGGCTCGATTTGAAAGAACGCGTTCAACCATTAATTGGCATTTATATAATTTCCAGCAAATTAAACGACTTATTATTGAAATCTTCAGATATTTTTAATCACTGATATAAGCAATTGTTCAAAATATTAATGTTGACCCTTAGTATTTACTCTGAAGTATCTATATTGTGTCATGCATTTTAATGTATAGAGAACAGCTACCTGAATGGCAATACAACTTGAAGGAATATGATAAAATTGGGCCATTAATAAGATGTTTGGTGCTCCGTGGGAAGGATCCAAGCGCCTGCGGCGTCATCCAAATAAAGGAGCCAGCCTCTCTAGGTTGCCAGTTTTACTTGTGTTAAGAGACAATCTTTTGCTGTAAAGACGGACCTGCCGTTTAAAAGATGGCGATTCAAACTATTTACAAGTTTGATTAAAAGGTACAGTTTCTGAGGGGTACTGAAAAAAGTCCCATACATTGACTATTACTATAGTCAATGTTTTCAGGGTGACGTGTTAAATGTCCTTATAATAATAACAATCCTCTGAATTATTAAGGTATCTAAAAGGATGATTTTAGGGAGGCCCCTTGTTATTCATGTTATACGGGGTTTCCCAGAAAAAATGACCCTGAATGTGTCCGCATTTTGCATTTTAAGAAACACATATCCCAACGTATGTAGTATCACGGAAATCTTTGTATGAGCTTGTATTGATCAGAACATTCAGTATTGGTTATGTATAGACCGACTAATGGTAGATTTGTTTGAGAAACACTTTTAGGGCATATTTTGGTTTGCCAAATAAACCACAATAACATGCATTTTTCTACCTCAACCATAAAAAGGCAAAGGGCATCAAACGTAGATTGTTGAGGTATTTTGTTGGGGTTTACAATATCGTCAAAGTTATTTTGGTACTTAATAAAGAGCCGGATTTCCTTTTTTTATATTGATTGCTTCCATTTTTAACGTGAGACTGTGGACAGAACGCAAAACCGACTACTACTTGAATTTGAAAACTGTAGCTCGGTCTATGAACGTGAATGATCGTTGCAGCAAATTCAAGCGGCACTGGGGGGGGGCACATTTTTTCATCACAAATATAAACTTCTTCAATTGCTCTCAAATGATGTAACGTCGCCGGCGTCGTTAATTAAATAAATCGGTTGTCTACCCATAAGGAGCTGATTTGGTCTCAATCATTTCGGGTGAGGGAGGGCTTTTGTATTTAAACAGCCTTAGCAACATGCAAAATATATCTATTTTGAAAAATCTTGAGGGCGCACTATTTTTCAAATCTGCCAGTGTCCTCTTTAAAGATAATGAGAATAAGCTTTCCCCCCCGTCGGTACTCACATATTTTCCCAGGTAAGCTTTTAACGATGCAAAATTCGTACATAATCAGAGTCCAGTTTTTTTTTTTTCTTACTCTCAACCCTGTAATAGAAGGAACTGTAAATATCTCATCATATCAGTTTATTCTATCTGCCCGACAGACACCAACATAATTTTCTCACATGTGATGTTATATACATTCCATTAAAATTGATTTCATGGAGTCAGTTTTAGGGCTTTGTTATTATTATTATCAGTATTTAAGAATAATTGTGAATAACTCTTATTTCAGGTCATTTTGTTTGTTCGGCACACCATCATACTTTTTTGAATGAATGTATAATTCATTTAAATTCCATTTAAAAGGGAAAGCCGGCTTCCTGACAAACTCACAAAAGCAATTTTTTGGCAAACATTGGTTATAAAACGTAATTTTATTTCCAATTACATAAAAATACAACATAAATCCGAAGCCCTGTGTTTATGTTCGCATAACATTTAGGTAAGTGCTTGCACAATACTCTCAAATTATTTCACATGCTTCTCAGATCCATCTTGAATCACATGTTAGTACTGGTGGATTCATACTTCGCGTCGCATCGTCGGCCGACACTAGCCTTTTGGATATACTTTGCGCGCCGACGGCATGAGGTGAAGTATGATAAGGGGCTAGTGTCGCCCGATGCCTGTCGAAATATGAAACCACTATTAGAAGTCATCGCAACGAGTAGCCACGATAGCATCCCCGCCATGTTCAGCATTATTTATCAATCACCCAGAATTTGACTGCATTCAGGTTCAGATATCGCAAATATTCTTGGACCACTTCTTTCGATGCCGCTTTCCTGAAATCGATTATGTTGTTCGAAATCAAGGAGCATCGGCCTCTGGCTCTCGTCGTCGTAACACTTGGCGACATTCACACTCAGTGGTTTGCGGGATAAGACTTTGTACTTGATTCCTTCCTTATCAAAGCTTTTGTACTCTGCCCCGTAGTTACGAATTCTTGCCAGCTGTTTCTCTTTGGAATTTTGAAGCTGTTTTTCTTAATGTGAACGACCCCGTTTTTTATCTACAGAAAGGGAAAAAATGAACAGAGCACGGATAGTTCATACAATAACTAAGGCAATCCTTATCTATTCATAGTCTCTACTTCTGGGAGGCCCCAATCAACTACTTTCGAATCTCGGAATGTCAATACATACTTGATTTGCCTCCTCAATCACTTAAGTAAACGGGATACCCTCTATCCAAGAGTAAAGTGTTTATTTCTTTAACATCCTCCAATGAGTAGATACGGCACAATATGAACTCCAAACGGCAAGGGAGACTCTGTTTAGTATATTTGGGATGACAGGACGACCCAAAGCAGACACTGATTTGTTTCGCTACTTCGAAATAACGAAATCTAAACCCATCACGTCCAAGAAAGAATCGTTTCCCATGAGTATCACTTGCGAATAAATGTGGACCTATGGGTTTAGGTATTTGTCTACTGCTTTTATGCCTTCTTTTCACTTTCGTCGTCGGCTAAAACACTAACCTTTATTTTGTGATCTTTTTGAACTCATAAACTGTTTTGTTTTTGGGTGCCGCAATTTATTTCACGCTTAGTAGCTTCCCATGTCTTTTTTTGTTGGAACAAATATTCAGAATACACCTTGCAAGAATGTTCACCAATTCATCCGGTTCGATTCCTTGCTGTAACACTTCGGTGAAAAGGATTTTAAAATATTTTTAGGTCTTATTTTACAAGCCGAAATACCCTGGTCCAGAAATCCCTGTGCCGACTTTTTTTTCCATCTTTGTCGGCATGTGAGTACCTGTGTAGAAGTACCATTGTCCGGCGTACTCATAGGCCGGGAACAATAGTGAACACTTGGCAATCGTTCAGTTGACTCTTTACTACCAAACAATGGTTCACGCTTTATTCCGTTAAATCGCCTATGGAGCCCCGGACTATGGCTTCCCACCGGACTATATCAGCTTTCACACCGGTACATATATATATTATCCTATATTATAACGGCCAGATGATAAGGATGATGATAATAAGGAAACAGAAACGCGCTGCTGATAATTTCACGTTGTTTGTGTTACGGCGAGGGCACCCAGCAGTCACTGGTGTATTTGGGGAACTGGTAACACGTCTTGGTAACACGGAAGTATATTGCACTAATCGCATATTATTTCACCGAGGAAAGTTATTTGATCTCTGTTGTCTATAAATAGTTTCCTAAAAGCGGCACTGGCACATTTTCACGAAAATATGAAATTTCTTCAATTTGTCTCAAATAAGTCTAGGCCATTGGAAGAACATAGATATATTTTACACATAAAATTACTACCCAAACAGATAGGCAAGGATATGAGGATAAAGACTATGCAGGTAATTTGTAGGCCAACTTTTACGTTACTCATAACTTTAATCCAACAAATGTTTATATTACATGAATATTTTGACCCCTCGTACTCACTGATATAAAACTACCAAAAGGTTAAGACCGATCAACAGTGTACCTAGAGCGTGGAAACCGCATACGACGGCGTGCGTGTTCTTGTTGTTAAAACAACTCCAATTTTTTCTTCGTCTGCTGAATTAACGGAACGTCGCCGGCGACGTTAAATTAATAAAATCGTTCTGTTTCCCATAATAAATAATACGGAAAGCCTGAATTTTGGTTTTGGTCCCCTTAAAATAATCATTTTCGGTGAGGGCTTTGTATATCAAAAGCCTTACAAACCATGCACAAATATCTATTTGAAAAATATTTGAGGGCGCACTATTTTTCAAATGTGCCAGGTCTCTTCAAGCAGAAGGGCTGTGTATTCACAGTCCGTTGTGCAAATATGCCTGTAAATTACACAACGGGCTATGTATTATGGTTGGCTTACATTATTACAAAATAGTGAATATATCCCCATTAACGATTAGGGTTACAGGCTTACAATAGGTTTATGTGGGTTAGTGTTAAGGGTAGGGTCGGGGTCAGGGTTGAGTTAGGGTTATGGTTAGGTTTAGGGTTACAACTCGTTTAATATGCAGTATGGGTTTGGGTTAGCGTTAAGGTCGAGGTCTGTACTCTCAGGTTAGAGTTAGGGGCTGTTGAATACAAATGTATACTGATATTGTTATCTGCTCTTCCAAGTCTGTTATACGAGCTACGTTAACTGAACACTTATTCGTGCCCGTATATTCAATTGACAAAATACCTTAATTATATTCAGCAACAGCATTTTGGTATTTGGATCCCTCTGTGCTGAACTACTGAGGTAACCCATTGTTTCGGCAGCTTTTCAAGCCGTACGGCAGGGTAATGGCGTACCCCGCATTTCAGCATGAATACTTGCTGAAACATCCGGTGTTTCTGCATATCCCGGTATTTCAGCACAGCAAGTCCTTACCAGACGTTATGATCACCAGCAATACGCCGCCATCTTCCAACCTGTTGTATAACGATTCCAATGTGGCATCGGGATCATTGAAATAGTAAAGGCTGTGAATCGAGTGGATGAAATGGAATTTGCTGACATCACTAGCCATCTTGCAATCTTTGTGATATGCTTCAAATGTTTGCTGACGCCAATCAAAGACAACTTGCGACAAAGAGTCATATTTCGTTTCCACGAGATGGCGATATCTTGTCAGCATTTGAACCGAAGGCTCGACGACAATATTTCGTATTGTGGAAAACTTGGTTAAAAGTTTGCTGATCATGAAACAATCTGCTTCACCTAAATAGAGTAGGAAGAGAATGAAAAGGAGAACGTAATTAGATATATGTTGCACGTTGCGCACAATGATGATGATAATAATGTAAAGATGATCCGCGCTGCTGATGAATTTATCGACGTGTTTTGTGTTACGACGGCGACAGGGCTTAGCGCCAGCAGCAACTGGGTGGCTTAAATGGAACTCTAGTAACATCGCTTGGTAACAGCCGGAGTATATGCACTAATCGCTATTATCACCGGAGAAGTATTTGATCTTCCCTGTTTCATATAGTTTCCTAAAAGCGGTCAACTGGCTACATTTCAAAAAATATGAAATTTTTTTTTTCTCTTTCTTCCTTCAATTGCTCTCAAACGATAGACTAGTTTTAAAGGCCATTGGAAGAACAGAGATATATTTTACTCACATAAAATAACATACCTCGTCGAAACAGTGATAGGGAAATGATAATGAGGATAAACACATGAGTTAATTGTAGGCCCACTTTTAATACGTTACTTACCACATACTTTAATGCACAATGTTGTATATTACATGATATTTTGACACTTCGTACCACGGATATTTCAAACGCGCACAAAGTTTATAGACAGATCAAACAGTGTACATAGCGTGGGGAACATGCATACAGCGTGCGTGTGCCTTGGTGTTAACCGCCATTTTTCGGTCGTCTGCTGAATTTTACGTCGCTGGCGACGTTTAATTATAAAATCGTTCTCGTTTACCGTCCAATAATATAAGGATAGCGACATGTTTTTTTTTTTGGTGCTTAATCATTTCAGTTCGGGTGAGGGCTTTTTGTATATAAAGCCGACAACCAAATGCAAAATATTCGATTTTGAAAAATATTGAGGGCGTCCTTTTTCAATGGGCATTGGTCTCTCCCTCTTTACGGCGTCTGGGTATTCACACTGTCCCGGTAGTTGTGCAAAATATTCCTGTAAATTACAAGAACCGGGCTATGATCGTGGTTGGCGTTACATTATTACAAAATAGTGAATATATCCCCATTAACGATTAAGGTTACAGGCTAACAATAGTTTTTATTGGGTTAGTGTTAGGTCGGGTCGTCAGGGTTGAGTTAGGTTATGTAGGTTTTAGGGGTAACAACTCGTTAAATGGCAGTAGGGGTGTGGGTTAAGCGTTAAGGTCTCTATCTACTCTGGCAAGTTAGGTTAGGGGCTGTTGAATCACATGTATACTGATTATTGTTATCTTCTCTTACCAGTCTGTTTATACCGAGCTACCGTTACTGACACTTATTGTGCCGTATATTCAATTAGACATAAATATCCGATTAATTATATTCAGGCAACAGCATTTTGTAAATTGGATCCGCTCCATTACAACAAGTTGACGGACATCCTTCATAGAAACGGGAATGTTGAATATGCACGCTCTAAGCTACAGCTCACAAAATTGGTATAGGAAAATGCCACGTACTCAACTTTTGTGACGTCTATTACTCCGGCAACAGAAGCCTGTTTTGGATATAGTAAGATCTTTATATAGAAATGTAATTACATTTGTTGATCTTTCTTATTGAACAAAATAATTATACTTTTGTGAAAAATCCATACAGGTACGTGCAGCTTCGCAAAATTTTTAACTTTTGAAGCGCAATTTCCACATGGCTGCAGGTGGGGCCTAATTACGTGGCTACTGTATCTTTCATTCACTAAAGTATCTTGTCAGGTAGTTGCATATCGACCCTTCTGACCATTCGAGCCAAATTTCAAACAATCTAATCACTTTCCAATCCACTAGGTTAGCTCTATGTCAATATTCCTAACTATGTTAATAACGCCAGCCGGTCCAGCGTAAGATCACCTTCGTGCTTAAGGCATACACATGGCAGGGTTGCCAAAAATTATCAGTCCAATTAAAGGCAGTACGCAGCGCGAAAAAAAAAAAGTTTGCCGACAAAATAAAAAGCTCTTTCAAAAATTCAGTTAGGGAGCATTTAAACCATACTTTTGCGTTAATTTTGGACTCGATCACTTTCACTTGAACAATATTCAAGATGCACATTAATTTCTCAAATTGAGGCATAGTGGGTTGTTCGACTTTCGCCGTAGGAGAGATGAGAGCATTCTAAACCACGTTAGACAAGGGAGGGATTTGTTTGGCGGATGTTGGAATTTTTTTAATCAACATAACCCATCCGAATCAGGCAGACTCATGCGTAATATAACAATGCCGCATACCGTACCAATCGAAGCATCCTTCAAGATGGAACCTCGTTGATACGTACTGAAGTTACAAGGAAAGAAATTTCCGTTCTCTGTTAGGTGCTCACATCGCTTTCTTTTCTTTTTATGTATCGGCAACTGATTGACATGCAGCATTTGTCACAGTTCATCGTACACGCTGCTGCACGGACCCTACGAGGGCGTGTTGCGGATTGATTTCTATGCCTTGTTTGTTAGCAGTATACATCAATTGTGGTGTGTAAAGAATCATACCTTTAACTACCCGTTTTCAAATCCGTATTTATCTCTACTATTGAAAGTGAAAAGTAGCGAAAAAATTCCGCGTAATTGACGCTTTGGGCCTTGGCAGTATTGCGGCGGGCGCCGAGTAGTCCTAAGTCCCCTCATTGGGCTACGCAAATCTTGTTTTGTCAACATTGGTGATCATTGCAACGGCATTTGGTCTTTGGCTTATGTTTATTATGGCCTACTTCCTATCCACAGCTGTCAACGCAGGGCCTCGTAATTGGCTGAAGAGAATCTGTAAATAGACTAGTGTGTGACATCTATCCTAGATTATATGTTATGTCACTTGCTCCCGTGGAAGCTATGTTGTAATGCGTGCTGATACTACTGTAGGTACCGCATTGTTTCGGCAGCTTTTCAAGTCCGACGGCAGGGTTAATGGCGTTACCCCGCATTTCTAGCATGAATCCTTGCCGTAACTAATCCGTGTTTCTGCATATCCGTATTTCAGCACAGCAAGTCCTTTGTCCGAGGACGTTATGATCACCAGCATATACGCCGATCTCCAACCTGTTGTATAAAGCGATTCCAATGATCTGGCATCGGATCTATTGTAAATGATAAAGCTGTGAATCGAGTGGATGAAATGGAATTTGCTGACATGGCATAACATCCTATCTCTTGCTCTTTGTGACTATATCTCTCAAATGTTTTGCTGACGCCAATGAAAGACAACTGCGACAAAGAGTCACTATTTCGTTTCACGAGAATGGCGAATATCTGGTCATTCTCCATTTGAACAAACCGAAGGCTCGGACGACAAATTCGTATTGTGGAAACATTGTTTTAAAGTTTGCTGTCAATGAACAATCTGGCTTCACCTAAATAGAGTAGGAAGAGAGAATGAAAAGGAGAACGTAATTAGATATTTGTGCACGTTGCGCACATGATATCAATGTTAATATAATGTAATGGGGGAATCGCGAGATTTCAGCCTCGTCCCGACTGCCTACGAGGATCTCAGTTTGATGGTGTGAGTGGCGGAGTCGAGGTGCTGGTGATCGAGGTAGCGCCACCTTTTCATCAAACTCTCATCTGGAACATATCAATACAGTGTATAGGACCTAAAGGAAATATTTGTACTGTTTACAACCATGATTAGATGACTATATGAGTTAAATTATCAAGAAAACTAACATGTTTGAAATTTAGTAAACCATCGACATCAGATTCTGAAACTCTACATTGTGCAAGTATTTATACTATCAGAATTTGGATTGTATCTTCTTAGTCAAACCATTTATTTTTTATGTCAGAGCTGAATCTATCTACCAGGCATTAACACTGTTATCAAATTAGTAACGCTGACGGATGGCGCAGATAGCGATTACCCTGCTTTTGAAACTCTGCAAGTCCCTGGTTTGATGCTACACGAGCAGAAAGGGCGTTCCATAATCCTGCAGAGAATGGGAGGATGATCTTCTTGTGGGAGCCAAGTTTTGTACGCTGCTTGGGACTTCACTAGCAAAGTGATGAGACCCATGACTGAGCGCGCTGGCGGAAGCTCTAACTGAGCAGGTCAGGTAGGCAGCCTGGCTGAGAAGTTATCTGTGTCTTGTCACTCAGGCATTCACATATTAGGTTACCTGTTATACGGTAAATGCTATTGCTGATTCAGCAGGTACCTGTTTAACTGACTCAATGTACAGTAGGCTATCTAATATCCACCATAAAGTGTTTCTCGCTTATATTCCGTAAAGCTTATTTAGGATTAAAATCAATCACGCTCCACATCCTCCCCGTCGCTAGTGTGTGGAACTAATAGTATCGGGTTTATAAGCAGAGTAGCAGCGGTTCGAATCAACAATGAATTGCTTTTTTAATTAAAATGATCATCTTATTTTAGAGTAAAGAGCAACATACTAAGTCCAGGGTTGGGGGAATACGCGTGTACAATACGTTAAGGACAGTAACGCCGTTCACGGTACCATGCCACTGTATGCAGTGTGATACCCTAGGGGGTGAAGCCCATTTCAACCAGTCGTCGTGCTGGCGCTTTACTATTTTGTGAATTATTGCCAACGGAATAATTAGATTATTGTTCTGTTATTAACTTAGATGTCCGAGTTTTACATTATTATTTCTCAAAATTACGCCTTTCCGAAAATCACGAAATACAATTTGTTATCAAGCATTGGATCGCCAACAGATTCGATTGGGGTTCTCAACTTGAAAAATCTTTCTTCTCTTATGGATCTTTTATTCAATTTACACTGATTTTTATTGGCAAAACGACAACAAACTGGTTCCAGGTGAATATTGACTTATGACTCTGAAACCTTTATGGCAGACCCATTCATTATTAAGGGGCGCTTCACAAGTACGTTTATACGGAACACTGAATTCGATTGCGTGGACGGGCTTGCTTTGATTTCCTTAGGTGTTTGCCACGTGCATAAATGCATGGTAAATATATGCATCGTTGAAATATCGATACTTTTAATATAGGATCCCTGCCTGTTTTATTCATTTGGTTATGAACAAAGAATCATACAGCTCCCTGTATATGCGCGTTCCGATTTCAATGTTAAGGCCCTGGTGTGACATCCTTGATATGCTATCTCTTTTGTATTGCAAAATCAGTGGCAAATACACGGTTCGGATTTGTTCCTGTTGACATAAAAGAGTTGGCATTGATTCATTCATACATTGCGACATATTGATGCGTGAATACTCTCCAACCACGTTTTACTACCCCTAGCAAGTTGAGTCATGGACCTTCCACGAAACGTAATTGCTAATGTACCAAATCTTTATTCGCCATTTTTCAAACGAAGGGTGAAATACCCCAGATTTCAATAGATTTGAAGGTTTAAAACGTGCCATTTCTTTTATCACTGTTAAAAACGTCCTAGGTCCAAAGATATCCAACACCTTTCCTTTTCGTGATTTATTTCGAACGTGCGTATTTTTGTAAATAATTAATAAAAGCCAGACATCAAGTTAATTGAACACAGACTGTCGTTGGGTGCTTGTTACACACATAATGTCAATTCCGATACAAACATCCTGGCAAAATATCAGTTGTTGATGTTGGGTGCATTGGGTGGTTAAATTTTTGTCCTACCCATGCCACACAACGAATGAAATTGAACACTTCAGTCGTCTTAGTTAATAAACCGCCTTCAATGATACACTTTGTCACCTAAGCGCTTCGCTATACTTGGTATTATCTAACCACAGATTGTAATCCGACAATCCCAATAAGCTTTTGTATTGAGACACCTGTTCTTTTTCATCGTGTTTTTCAACAATGAAGGAGCAAAAGTTTGATTTCCCTTTAATAGGGCAGAAGAATTTGGCTAACTTACAATCACTACGTTGGCTTAATCGTACTCGACAGAAAAGCTAACAAGTAGAGACACTCTGTGTCACATTACTTTTATATGAGTGGTCTTTCACTATTTGTTTTATTCTTCATTTGTTACCACCTGATGCCGAGGCGTTTCTAGATTTTCCTTTGTTCAATTGTCCCTTTTTTTTTAAACTATGAAATTCCTCAGACCGCTATTTTCTCCGGATGTGTCCAGAGACCACTTTCGGAAAAAATAACGTGTGATGAATATTCATAGGTTTAAATAACGTTCTCCGACCGCTTTTCGTAACTATAATGGACAGTTGAACAAAAGAAACACAAGTGATATGATGAAAGGAAGGGCTAGACGGATATAACAGGTTCCTGCTATGTGAACTGGTCTGCTTGTCCATTGCTTGTCGCCATACAACATGCGGTGGAAAAGAGTTTTAAACGAACGCCTTTGATAAAGCTGTGGACCTATCACATCATTACAAAAACTCATTCCTTGCTATGTAGGGGCGCGCCCCTTTTTCATTTTCATGCCGGTTTTTAAAATGCAGTATTTTGTTGTGGTATTGCAGTCGCTATTTGCAACCGTATATTAATATTATGCTTCCGATGATTTGTTTTTCTTTAAAATCAAATTTTATAATATCTTCGAGCAATCTGCAAGCAAATAAACCCGGGATCTAGCACCTTGTACACAATCCCCCCCCTCAAGTACAAAGTGTTTGAGTGATTACATATTTTGCTAGCCCCCGAGAGGAACCCCGAAACGCGATTCTTAAGTGGCTTCAAATGGTGCCTCAAGTAGAGGAGGCCAAGACCAAGTTTGTACAGGGGTCAAACTCTTAAATTGATCCAATCATGTTGAAAAGCACACCACGCCCTATGTGTCTAACCATATGATTCAAAAAGGTATAGTTTGTAATACGTAGGCCGAAAGTATTCAGAGTTATAGCGCTAAAAACATCAAAAATTCAATAATAAGGGTCAATTTCAGTTGTACAGGGGTCAAATTTTAAGTTGCTCCGATTTGGATAAAAATTGTGCCTTATTGGTTGAGTTCATAAGATTAAAATCAGGAATAGTTTTAACTGTCTTAAATACTTATAGTTTCCAATGTAGGGGTACAGAAGGTCAACGTCCATTGCATTCAATGGGGCTGATCTTGTTTCCCCCCTACTTTATTTATTTTTATTTATTTAATCTTTCTTTAGGCATGGTAGCCCCTTCAATGCTAATGCACTGATTCCAAGGAGGCCCTGCAGTCTTACAATTTAACGAAGAAAAAATACAACTGAAAGATGATGCACATACATAAACATACATATATTAATATAAACAATAACTCAGACAGGTTTTACAAACAGGAGGTTTTTGAATTGGCCAAGACTCATGTTGTTTACAATTACAAATCTAACATCTGCAGGAAGGCATTCCAAATTTTTGGTAGCACGTGAATGGAAAGTCCTTTTCCCTGCTGTCATGTTCCAGATAGGTTCTTTCTTAAGCAAGCATTTCGTCGTTGCCACCAAAGGATATTTTATGGTGCATATTTGAAATATTATTCACAGTATGGCTCGAAACGCTCTCTGTTTATGTGAAAACTAGTCCATTTGCCATCATTTAGAGCTGTAAAACCGATGAAAATCGATATTCCTAACTTTTTAGCGCAAATTGGAAAATGTCAATTTGCTGACTTGTGACATCATTGTGACCCGTACTAGGGGGGTATGTTGGACTTAATTTGTATCAATGGAAAAAGGAGGACCACAGATATCCACTGGTAGCAACATCATAAGCATCGGGTGCTTTATAACTAATCTCGGGGGGAGGGGGTGGTAACCACTTGGTAATCCGGTTACAAAAAGGCTTGGTAAGAGAGGGTTAATATAATTAGCGGTTCCTTTTGGCGAGACCTTTCATTTACTATATACTATTGCCTGCAGTAGTACAGGATAAATCATGCGTATGGTTTGCTTTGTTTCTATAGTACTTATTCGTAGTTATGTTTGTCAATGTGTCATGTTAGTATGTGTGTTTAGAATTCGAGTCCTAGACAAGAAAATAAAATATGGTTGATGTCGACGCCTACCTTAACCACTGCCTATCCAAGCTCCGTAGCTCACCATTGTCGGGAATATGATCCAATTGGCCTACGACAGCTTCTACAAACACTTGCTGATTCCATTGTTGAAGATATCATCTGGCCGACGGTTCTTTGAGACTTTGAAGGCTTCTCATGTGGGTAAGCCATGCAGAAGTGATGGGCATGTTACAACTGGTCATCTTTCAGGTAGCACGAGTTCTAATATCGGAACAGAGAATCAACGTTTCTGATTCAACCGTCCCCTATTAGATACTTGTGGCTATTTTGTGGCGGCTATTTTCTGAGATATAAATTGCTGAGGCAATACGGAATTGCAGCTCCTTGTTAGTTTTCAAAATATAAAATAGAATAAAGTAAAACACCTGAAATGAGCAATTTAATCAAAACATCCTCAAATGATCAGAGACTATGACTAATTCAGTTTTATCCAAAGGGCAATATCATTGTTTTAAATAGCATAACGTGAATAACCTCTGCCTCTCTGGGTATATGTCAAACTAATTTACGCACGTGTAACCCATAGATTTGGCTAGCTTGTATCCCCCCCAAACACTTTCCACCGCTTGTAAATTTTGTAATAAGTTCCGAAAGACACCACAACACCCACCCCGCAAAACATAATTATATTATTGAATAGGTGTTTTGGACAGTTTTGTTTCCATCGTTAAACAAATTGTGGTTTTGGCTATACATAATTCTGTCCAACTCTTATCACTATCTGAAAAACAACCACAGTCACTTCACACACTTATTGATTCGGCAACTTTAACAGAATAAACCTGTGCTTTATGCCGTGAAGAGTTTCCGAATTCATAAGTGTGGCATAAAAAATCGTTGTCCGTCGGTAGGCACGAAGAGATCGAAGCCAGTGCTTGCTTCTCGCCTCCCAGTTGTGTGGAACACGTCCACTGGATATCGGGAATAAGATGGATAATGGCACTAGACCGCGAGTGATATTGGGGGGGTATGGAACCAGGGTGAAGGACCTGAGCAGAAAGTGTTGTCTGCTTGGGGACCATTTCGTAAAAGCTAGCCCACCCTGGTTGGATCGACCTGCTTGCTGGATTCATGTCGAGCCTGAGCACAGGAGGGCCTCACCATTGAAACAGTCTCCATCCCAGAACGGTAAGTAAGCAATTAATTATTAGGTACATTACCATCGTCGCCTCACATCACATACTGTCTTAACTGACATTTTTGACGTTTTTGAGATAGTTTGCATATGTACTTTTAATGTTAATGGTCTATATACATGCACAACGTTACAATCTTGAAAGGACCTAATTGGTGAGATATGAATGATAAATTTTGACCATTAAGCTCAAATCTGGCATATTCGCATTTTCACATACTGGTCTTGTTTCATTCACGTAATTTTAATAGATGTATAATTAACGCTGTTCGTAAAACAGCTTTTACGGTTTTCACATACCGATCTATTGCATCGTATCTTCCTCGAACGGTGAACATTTCGTTTGTTCACATAGAGATCTATCTGAACGTATTGAATATAACGGTGAAATTAGCGTAGTATGTTAAAATACGACTTTTTTGTCGTGTCACATATACAGACTTATGACTTTGTACCTTTAGATCATGAATATAATTGCACTTTAAAACTCAGCAAATTAAAACGTAAACTTCCAGAATGATTCTTCATATGCCAAAGTCAAAAGTAATTGTACTGTTTAATTCCATAGTAAAAACATGAAATCTCCGGTTAGAATTTCAATGGCGATTCTCAAAACGGCATTTCTTCAGATAGACAAGTATTGATTGAAATAGTTTAACCCTTTATGTGCTAAAATTTAAAAAAACAAATATTTTTCATCTGGAACCTTGCTAAATCTTTACTCTACGGGAAGACCTTGAAACCCAATAGGGGTGACCCGGGTAACTAAATGTTGGACCTAATAATAAAGCAGAGTAATTTATTAGGCGCTTTTTATACAAGTCTCAAAACGCTTTACATTCCGCTAGCACTAGGATGTATAAATGTCCATAAAGAAATTATAGGCAGCCCTTAATAGACTCAGTACATTGGCCACGGCGTTATAATTTAAACGGGCCGATGATCGGTGACCTGCGCTTTCCCACTGGACCCACACTGCTTCTCTAGTTTGACCAATAAAAACTTGTAACATTTTAAATCTTTTAACCAGACTAATATATTGGTGTACATATAAACCACTTAACCCGATTCAAATTTACCCTGTATTAATTTTACCCCTTTATTTTACAAAACTTCCTACCTTTCCCAGCGGGGGGTTAGAGCCAAAATTTCTGATTCAGCGTCCTTCAAATTACAGGGAAAATCCTCAAAACCTTAACCCAACTAACCACAGGTTCTTTTTCTTGTACAAAAGGAGATTCAGATCTCTATAATTAACCATTGGTCTGCCTGAGCTTTTTTTTATATATTTGTAAACCTCATGGCGGGGGAATGGGTGACTTTTTTTTCCTTATCAAACCCCTATAAATGTGGTCCCATCGGATCTTAGCATTTCTTCTTTACATTGGTATCACATTAAGTGCCAAACAACACAGTAGGACATCGTATGAACACGCGATATATGGTGAAAACTTGATATTTTCATTTGGGTTCGCAAAATTTTATGGTACTAAACGCTCTATGTGTGGAACTAGTCATTTTCCTTCATTATAGTCAATACCTGCATAAAACTGATATTCCTACCTTTTTAGCGACTTTTTGGGTAGATTTTGTAGATTTGGGTAGGGTCCAAAAGACTAGATTAAAAGGTGCAACGAGAGATTTCAAGCATCCAGAGTTGTTGTGATGTGTAGCGATTTCATATACATTAGCCGCTCAATAAGATTCCCTACCTTCTATTGGTCACAGAAATACTTAAAATGAAAAGAAATGTAATTTGTAATGCTTATATTTTCAATAGAAACATCGGCTGACTTTCGTATTTGCTCCTATACGAATTAAATTCAGCAATTTTGTACAAAACTTTCTCAGCTTAATCCTTAGAGATGGGGATATTGTGATATAAGCTTACAACATTGCTAAATTAGAATGTTCACATTTTTTGGACACCTGTTATGTGAATCTCTCGTTCCACCTTAAGCTTTTAGAGTTTGTAGTTTATTTTTTTCTAAGTGCTATCTGTCGTTTCTAAAACTAAATAAGGTTAACTCCTCGTCACCTTAGCCTTTGTTTGTAACAAAATTACTGACACCCGATTCCTGTAAATTTGGTTACGCAAGGATTAGCTTAGAGTGCGTCTTTCCATTGGTACTCAAAATAAGTACTAACACCCCATTATGACGTCACCTGACGTCATATGTTGAGGAAAACTGTACGAACATACTGAATATATAGGGTGGAACATTGATATTTCGCATTTTAGGCGACTCAAACACCTTATTAAGACCTACATGTTTGGTCATTATATAAAACTGTCATTTCCCATCAAGTGAGTCAGAAAAAAAAAAAAAAAAAAAAAAAAAAAAAAAACCCGCAGGAAAATCTGATTTCTTACCTTTTTGGCAAAAAAATTGAATTTTTTCACTGTGTGGTCTATGGAATGGTCAGTTTTTGCTGACTGCGAACTTATGAGTCAATATATTTATCCTACTTCCGGGAAATCAGGGTCCAGCATGCGATCGAACCAAGCACCTTTAAGCAGGCAGATGCTTGTTATATTTCCCTACTCCTGATTTTTCTTTATTGCTACGTCTTTATTTTCATTATCAATATAAAAAACCTTTGACTAAATATTAACACTTAAGTGGTCCCGGGGGGGGGGGCCATTATAACCCAACTTTTATTTTTTTGGCGATTTCTCGATTCCCGAAATCAATTTTTTCAAGGTGTTGCTATGTCTATTTATGAATCGCCACGGCTTCATTAGAATAATTAGGTTGGTTCCCTAGAACCCCTCTTGGGCACTAACGGAGTGAAAAAATCAAATATTTTTTTTTTTAATTTTGTATTTATGTGTTTATTGGTATTTATTTGCTCAGATATATACCTCGAGGAGGCAATTAATTAATATTAAATCAAATAACCTTTTATTTGCTGATAGATCAATTTTAATTTTGGCATGACCATGCTCTTAACTGTGCAAGTCTATTGGAAGACATTGGTGAATTTGAAGTGTCTGAGAAAAATACAGATGGTATAAATTACTTTGGCTATATTTTGAAATATTATTTATTGGTTATCCTAGAGTAGATATCCGAATTATTTTTAGTTCAAACCTTAATATTGGAGTTGCTGAGATTGGAATGTGCGAACCACTTATTTTCGGATAGTGACATTTTCAATTGACCATAGTCATAGGTCAAGTTCGGATTTTCAGTTTTATTGTGTGTATAGTTGTTCTTACGTGACCCCCTTTAGTTGTGTTAGTGTCATGATCAAACTTCCATGGGGAAAGTAGTTATCTGGTTGGGTCCCTAGGAACCCCCCCCCCCCCCCCGGCACTAACGGAAGTTTTTAGCTTGGTCACTGAGTGTTAAACATGTAACGCAACGTATCTTTGACAAATAAGGGAAACCTCCGTTCACAATGACATCTGCCATGCGTTTGTTCCATGATCCATGGCAGAAAGATGACGTCATCACATCCATTACACTATTTCCATTCAATTGCTTTAATCCCGGCCAGGCAAAATTTTTAATCCCCCCACCCTGATGTGTCCGATACACCAAGGAGAACAGTTAATTTAGCCATGTTGGGCTGAGTTACTACTCTAAATATGAGTGTAGGAAAACATTGCACAGACTAGAGGATAAAAGGCCGTTGATAAAACAATACCGACAATATTTCGGTAATTTTTCGAAAAAACAATATACATGATAAGTATCACGAGATTTTTGTAGTTGAAAGACATTTAATCCAACTTTTCAAGGTAAACTTGCTTCAACAATCTTAGGCAAACTTGGAATGGGGTAGGTAGGTTTGCATAATACCTTAGTTTTCAAGAACAGTAAACCGTAAGGCAGACAAGATTGGACAGGAATAGAATAGCTCCAAATTTAGAATCTGCTACAAAATTGGAATAATTCGCAGTCTTTTGAATTATAGCACCAACGACAAGTATTGCTTTATTTTTGGGACACTCTTCTGCCTAGATGCCCAGTTCAAGGTATCTCCCCTCAATGCCTTATGAACGTAAAAACCATGTCCTTTTGTCGACCCGCTCTTTAAGGATTAAACAGAAATATGTGACCTAGATGCCACTCGCAGGTGATGTCCTCTCAATGCCCAATGAAACGTATTAAATATTTAATTAGACACATATAGCTGCCCTGACCAAGTTATGCCTTCCTAATGAACCAATTGGAAAATGTGTCCAATCATAGAAATTGACCTAGAAATTACCCTGACTCTAAATATTTAATTCTCCCTGCGATACCATATGCTAAATAAGTTGCTGATGATTTTTTGGATACCTTGTCCGATCACTAATAGTCTAGGGGCGGATCCACGGCCTGAAAATGCCAAAATTACCGGGGGGGGGGCTAGAAGGTAGTTATGGTAAAAAAATTGGCTGATTTTTACAAGATTTTGGTTGACAAGTTGACGGACATCCTCTAGCAACGTGAATGTTTGAAAGCAGCTCACAAACACATAATTTATATAGGGAAAATGCACGTAACTCAACTTCGTGAAGTCATTACTCCCAACATAGGGATATAGTATCTTTACAGAATGTAAATTGAAGACCTGAGCGCAAGAAGTACTTAAGTCCATATTTGATGTTCTAAGTTACAGTGTTTCAATTTTTTTTAAATATTGTTGTTTTTTTTTTTTTTTTTTTTTAAATTTGAATTTAACATTGTGAATGAAACATAACTTGGGATGATATGGGGAGGAAAACATTGTGCTGCGGGCAATTGATTACGAGATAAATCAATATATCGATTTTGGACTTAAGTACTTTTTGCGCTCAAATGGAGTAATGCATAGTTTGATGGCTAAAAACCTTCACAGATTTCTCAAAATTTCCAAAAAGTGGACTAAATGATCTCTAACCCTCCATTCATGGGTGACTATAATCCGGGAAGTGTGTTGCGGGCAATTGATTACGAGATAAATCAATATATCGATTTTGGACTTAAGTACTTTTTGCGCTCAATGGAGTAATGCACTGTTTCATTGCTAAAACGTTAACAATTTTCTAGGATTCTTTAAAAGTGGCCAAAACAGCAACAAGCAGTAAATTTCTTATACAATTTTTCAAAATGACTTATTTTATCTTGACATCCTGTTATCTGTCTCAACTCATTAAATAATCACTATTGAGTTGTACGTTGCTATGTATATCACAGTTGCTATGGGTGGACTTAAGTACTTTTTGATCTCAAATTGGCGTATTGCAAAAAAAGGCTGCCCCCTAAAAGTGTTTAACATTTTATTTTTGAAACAAAAACTATGATTAATATATTTCATGACCCCTAAGGAACTCAAACCAGTGATAACTCAATTTGGCCAAATGTGGAGTTAAGTACTTTTTGCGCTCAGGTCTTCAATTACATTGTTATCTTTCTATTAATACCAAAATATTATACTTTTGTGAAAAATCCATACACGTACCTGCAGCCTCCAAAATCAGTACTTTGAACCTAATTTGCTACAGGGCCTGCAGGCGGGGCCTATTTACTAGGCACTGGTATCTTCACTCACTAAAGTATCTGCTCAGGTAGTTGCATTCGACTCCTCTGAACATTCCAGGCAAATTTCAAAGCAAACTGAACAGTTTCACTATAGGTACCTATGCAATATTCATAAAATATGTTATAACCCAGCGGGTCCCGGCGTGATCACCTCGTGCTTATGCATACACACTGCAGGGTTGGCAAAATTATCAGCCCAATTCGATTGCAAACGCGCGAAAAGTCGCCCAAATCCCGAACAAATTTAAAAAGCGCTCATATTGAAGTTAGACAGCATTTAAACCATACTTTTTGCGTTAATATAATTTTGGACCCGATCTATTTCACTTGAACAAATTTCGAAACAAATTTGAGCACAGTGGGGGGGGGGGGGGGTTCGAACTTGCGCCGAGGAGAGATTAGGAAGCATTCTTAACCACTAGACTAGAAGGGATGTGGCGATGCGGGATTTTGATTCAATATAAACCTCACGGAATAATAAAGGCAGACGCCATGCGTATATACAAACATTCACGTAACAATGAGAACGCATCAATTCAACATCATGAAAGTTAACTAAGGAAAGAAATTTCGCTTCCGGGAGGTGCTCACTCTCTTCTTTTCTTTTTATTGCATTGCCACTGATTGACAGCAGCCATTTGTACGGGCGGTGTTCTTAATTGATTTCTATGCTTAAAATTAAAACCGTTTCAAATCGTATTTATCTATACTTGTTTTACAATATTGAAAGTGAAAGTAGCCAACAAATCGCAAATTCGCTGAGCTGTGCACAAACGAACTTCTTTACATCATCGTTAGATCATATTGAAAAGCCCGCCACTGCTTATATAATTAACCATTAGTCTTGAGACACTTGTATATTCGTATCCAAGCACACAAAGCTCGGTCCTGCTCCAAATTCTCAAATTACATTCATCTAATTTTGCTCATAATAATATCGTAGACACTTAGTACAAATTGTGGTTGCAATAGTCTAAGTCCATATTAGCGAAAAGGTCAGTGGGGTTTAGTTCTGACATCGCCTTTAATACTCTTGACAGTCTTAATATGTACAAGTCAAACCCCACTTCTTCAAAACATTCCCATCCATGACCGCGTTCCATTATAGCCGTTTTGCTAGTTTCGATATGCCCTATTTCCATCACTTCACAGCAGCTATCGGAATCTCGTGTCACAGCGCATTGTTCCTCCCCTTATTGTACATGCACAACCGCGTGCAGTAATTGGTTGAATAGATCCACGATAAGGCATATGTATGCACGTACGTCGTAATGACCACGTCGTGCCTCGCTTTGTTGGTGGTTTGAGGATCTTTGGCGTGTTTGCGGTGCCCGCGGCAAACTATACTCCATTCTTTATAAATATCGTTGATGTCCTGGACAACTTTGTTCGTGCTGTGGGCCTTTGCACTTGCAGTTCGCGGGGCGAGTACAAAGGTCGCCCAGTTGGGCTACCAAATCCTGGATTTGGTAACACTGGTGATTGCACCGGCTTTGGGCGTGCGTATGTGTATGCAAACTTCCTTATACTGGGGCCACCGGCGCGCTGTAATGGCTGAGAGAAATTGTAAATAGACTAGTGTGTGACATCATCGCAATTATAGTTTGTCACTGCTCGCGTGAAGCTTGTGTAATGATTTAATTTCTTTTGGTATTCACTTTTTGGCTGCACTGGTCGCCATATTGTTGTTATATACTAATTGGCCATGTCATCTCGTTTAATATACGAGAACTTCCGTGGCTTGTAGTTCTGGCGCTGTCATTGGCCAGGGGCTTTATGAACGGGTCATATCCCATCGATCAATTGAGATTGGTTGAGGTCCGACTGTTTGGTTGAGATCCGACTCTCGTTGGCTCTCTGCTGCAGTCGGGGTTAGATTGTTGTGGATCCCTACCTGTCATTAAGTTACTTCATATCAAGTAGCTAAAGGGGCGACGACCCCTAATTGGGCATGGTAACCCCCCACAAGTGACGTCTGAGATACTGTGCTTCAATCGCCAATGACAGTGCCGGCAAATCGTGCTCGGCGTTGGGCAACAGATGCTGAAATTGGAGAGATATCTTAGTATATCTGTGCTTTGGTTATGTGCTCACGCCAGGATATGTATTGTACTCTTATAAAGGTGGCATCCAGTCTACCCTGTAGCTCTTTCTTCATGGTCCAGGCTCTGATCCATAAAACAGGATACTCTCTACACAGGCTCTGAAGAAGTTCAGCTTGGTTGATTTGGAGATACCAGATTGCCATACGTGGTGTAGTGTGTTGCAGTCATTCCAAGCTTCTCCGTTGCGTGATAGGAAGTCTTTCTTGCAGTCGGCAACATAGGACCCCAGGTACTTGAGGTCCGTGACCTCTTTGAGTTGGGTACCGTCTGTAGTGCAGATATGTTGATAATTATCTTCCTCATTGACGGTCGGTCATATATTCCGTCTTCTTGGTGTTTGGATGTAGGCCGACTTTGTCTGCAGCACTCTCAAGTATAGATGTTAATAGATCTTGTGCACCACATATCAGATCGGTCATCTGCGTAGTCATGGTCTGTGATTCTGGTGACGTCTAGATCGCTTGGATTTGATGGTGAGTCCCTTTCATGATGTCATGACTGAAAATGTAATCAACCACGATTACAAAGAGATAGGGAGCAAGATGGGTTGTCATACATGATGGCAATTGCTTTGAGAGTCTAATATGGGACACCGTAGTTGGAGGCTAGTTGGTGAGAATATGCAGCAATACATTTCTGTTGACACTATCTATCAAAAGCCTTAGAGAAGTTTACAAACACAAAAAGCTTTTCTCTTGGAAACTCTCAACCCTTCTATGATCATTCCGATGGCAAGTATCTGGGAGTAGTCTTGGTCTGTCTGCCTTTGCGAAAACCATTCTGGTTCCGTCTGAGAATCGGATCTATGTGAGGAGTGATTCTGTTCAGCATCTATGAGTTGTATATCTTAGAGACCAGTGGTGGTGACAGTGTGATTCCTCTGTAGTTTTGGTAGAGGTAGAGGAGTGCTGAACGATTGCTCTTCGGTTGTTTCAGGTATAAAAAGCTGTCTGCAAATTATTTCGCGGGGAAGTTGAGATTTAATCATAAGATGAGCCACATAGAAGCTGGGTAAAGAGAATAACAAGATAGAAGACAGAATATACTTTCATGTGTTGAAAAAAAATGAAATATATCGGCTGCAAAATACGCTAGTATGGCGGTTTTTGTAAAGCACACAGCCTTTTTTTCTCCATTCTTATGGGATTTACACACATTAAGCTTGTGTTTGTGAGAATGTATACAATATCATGATGCAATTTAACTTAATAAATGTTACATTTTCATGAATATTTCACTACGGATTAATCAATGAATCTAACTACCAATGTGTCAAGTACAGCGGCTCAGAAGACTTCCCAAGTACCTTTTCACCTAAAAGTTCGTTTTCCGTACCACCGGAAACCTCTAATAGCAATAACACGTACTCATACTTCCTCAAATCAAACGTTCCATAGTTAAGCTAGTTTTGTGCAATATTATTACTCATCTTGAGAATTTCTTGAAACCAGCCAGAAAACTACATATCAACTGTAAGGCATTTATAGCCTATGATTGAGCGAATAGGAATTGATTATAATGTCCGCTGGGGGCATGATTACAACAACGGCGCTACTAACCTGTGTTCTTCAGGGTGATGTGTACAGTTGTCCTGATAGATAAATATAGCAAGCCTCTGAAGTTATTTAAAAACTATACAAAGGTATTTAAAAGGATTGATTCTAGGACCCTTGTTATTCATGTTATGCAGGGGGAGTCAGAAAAAAAAATGGACCCTGATTGTGTCCGTTTCTTTGTAGCTCTAACCCTCGCGTAAAAAGCTTCTAGGTAATCATTCATTCATCCTTTCTGGTCATTTTAGCGATAAAATGTGAAGGAAGTACCTTCACCGGGGTTAGGGTATGCCGTCTAAGTCGAAGGGTAAGGGGTGGTTGCCACCCAAGGATATTTTATGGTGCATTTTTGAAATATTAGGCACAGTATGGCTCTAAGACTATTTTATGTAAAACTATCATTGCCATCTTTAGAGCTGAATCCGATATTCCTAACTTTTTTTTTAGCGCAAAATTGGATTTTCGCCTATTTTCCTGTGGAAAATGCAAATTTCGCAGACTCGCGGATTTGATGACGTCATTGTGACGCCATACTAGTATGTTGGTACTTATGGTATCAATGGAAAGAAGAGAACTATATATAGCTATCACTGGTATCAAAATCATAAGCACCGGGGGCTTTGTAACGAATTCTCGAGGGGGATTGGTAACCACCCCCACCCCCCTTGGTAATCCGTGTTACAAACAAAAAGGCTTGGTAAGACGACGGTTAAGAAACATATATCTCAGCATATGTGGTACCAACGGAAACCTTATTTTTTGAGCTTTAAATTGATGCAAAGATTATTACATCGGTTAGGTATAGACTTGAGCTACATTCTTTTGAACTAAGTAGTCAGTTTTGTCCCCTGTCCACAGATTTTCATTTAAATGCACAGCGAGCAAGCAATAAGATGATTGGGTATTCATATTTATATTAATGTCTCTTAATGGGTGTAAAGCCAGTGTTATTGTAGATTTATTTGAAATATGTGGTATATTTTTGGTTTACAAACATGTTGCATTTTCTCTTGAAAAAGTTGTCACGATGTTGTTTCTTCGTATTGTTAATGTCCAACACACTTCCATAAACTGATATACGTGATCAAATGATTTTTTTACACGAGTGGTGAAAAGGTGTACAATGTAGAGGGCATCAATAGTAAGTGTGATTCGAATTTTTGTGGGGTTATAAATCATCACATTATTCTGTCTCAAAAATAGCATGATTTCTTTCTTTAAATGGGGGATTCTGTTCCGGTTTTCATGTGAATCAGTGACAATAATTTAAATAAAACGAACTGGTAGCTCGGGTCTTACCTATCACCGGTGTGAATAATCTGTTCCACAAATTAAAGAATAACAAAAAAGGCTTTCCATTGGCTCCACATATGTTGAGATAGTTCTATTTAAATATGGGCCCAAATGGCGGACATATCAGGTCCGTTATTTTCCTGTCTGACTCACCGCGTTTATGTGAAGGCTAAGTTAATATCTCATGAATAAGGCAGTTTATTCTATTCTATCTGCCGACATACACACCGACTATTGGTGTTATTTTAAGACTATTGTAAATACCGTCTTAATTTCAGTTTATCTTGTTTACCGGCACACACCACACACTTTCTGTCATAATGTATTATTCATTTAATTTCATTTTAAATGGGAAAGCCAAAGCCACGCTCTTGACGAACATGACACAACAATGCTTTGTGGCAACACATGGGTATTTGTTTCATTGTAATCGAATGCACCTAAAATCGGAAAGCCATTCTTTTTCTTGTACGCCAGTAAGTAAGTTCGTAAGTAGTAGTAGTAAGTAATAATTCCTTACCTCGTCCGTCCGTCCGTCTCCGTCCGTCCGTCGTCCGTCGTCCGTCTATCCGTCCGTCCCTCCGCCGTCCCGTCCGTCCCGTCCCCGCTAATCGCCCCCCCCCCAGCCTGGTTTCACTTCCTGCTTGCGTGTTTGGGATAAAATAGTCGTCTCCTTCTCACCCGTTATTATACTTTCCCATTAGATCTGTCTGTGTACGACCAAATTGTTCCTTGTCCCAATTGGTTTCATTCTTATATATGTAACGTTCTGCATGTCAATCTGATCATATGGGGGGGGGGGATAATAAATGCACATTGTTGCCACTGGATGTGCTCTCTGTGACAAAAGAAATAAAAAAAAAATCATACGTAATGCTTCACCAACTCTCAGTTATTTCAAACTCAGATCCATTCTTGAATCACATGTGAGTAATGGTGGATTCATACTCTTCTCGGGGCCGACAACTATCGCATTTTGGATATACTTTCGCGCCAATGCATGAGCGTGAAGCATGATAAGGGACTATTGTCGCCCGAATGCCTGTCGAAATATGAAACCACTATTAGAAGTCATCGCAACGAGTAGCCACGAGCATCTCCCCCCAGTCTATATCAGCATTATTTTATCACCCCATAAGTTGACTGCATCAGGTTTGTCTCAGAGTATCGCAAATATTCTGGAGCCATTTCGTTCGATGCGCTTTCTCCTGAAAAACGATACGTTGGTCGAGAAATCAGGAGCAAATCGCCATCTTGGCTCTCTTCGTCGTAACACTTGGCGACATTCAACTCAGTGGTTGGCGGATAGACCGTTGGTACTTAACTTGATTCCTGTTGCTTTATCAAAGCTTGTCGTACATCTGCCGTAGTTACGAATCTTTTGTCAGGTGTCTCTTGAAAGTCTTGAAAGCGTTTTTAATCTGAATAACTTTTCCCGCTTTTAATCTATCTGCCGAAAGTGAAGAAAATGACAGAGACGAGATAGTTTAAACGGAATTTTAGATTCATTCACTACACTTACAAATAACAAGTACAACCATGATAACGATGACATTTGGTTCGCCAGTTGAATACCCCAAATGACAATGGGGAGCTTCTTCAAAACTTAGGTCTTTTTTTTCTGAGCAGTCTTGAAGATAATTGTTTATCAGCCGTGAAGACGACAATCGGGGTAACTGTAAAAAAAACACTGCAAACTTGCTCTACAGTAGAGCGCGCCTTAAATCAAATACTTAAATACGAAATTTATATTCAACATACGTACAATATATAATAGTAGGATCAAAATCAGTGGTCCCGTGACCATGGAGATCAAAGGTTCGTTTGACGATGGATGTGGTCAAAACTTTGGTGTATAAAAAACAAATCAAGCTCCTATGCCCCTCCAAGTGGTGGGGAAACTCCAGGAGATGAAAAAATCTCTTGAACATAACTTCAACCTGGAATAATTCCCCTTTTAACTATTTGAGTTTTAGATCCAGAGTGCCATCTTTACATGCCACTCAGCGGGGACGGGGTCTAGACTCTGTCGTATAATACGAGGAGAAGGTTCCCTTTCTGACAGTTCTTTTTTTGTCCTTGTTCTATTTGGAGGGCTCTTACTGTGAAATCCTAAAGATGGCCGCCCACTGGCTAGTTAAATAATATACCTATTTTTACAAAGTCCCAAGCCATTCCCTTTGAAAGATGGTTTAATGTATTGTTTTTAGGTGTTAACGTGACCAGGAATCCATTCCTGATGTAGTTTGTTAACCTAGATGTTACATCGCTATTTAAAATCCAAAGATGGCTGCAGGCGGCCATCTTGGAAATTAACCAATGTGTATCTCTTGAACAAAGTAACTACAAACATGGAAAAAAGTGTCTGCCTAATTTGAGTGATCAGAAGTCATTTCTGAAGTAGTGTTTCAGTTAGTAGTATAGTAGTAGTACAACTTTATTGATTCAGGGTAACTCAATCAGTATACAACTGGTCTCCCATGGACCCTGATATACATATATGAATTACAAGGGAAAATAATAACATTTATGATTGTATACTATGTTTCAAACATGATTTATGTGATATTGTTGGAAACATATTAATTAGAGCAGCATAAATAAGATTTCAATCAGGTTGCCTAAAATACATAAACATCCAAAAAAAAAGATACACAATTATCATTGGAACTGCAATAAAAAACAGCAAAAGCAGAAAACAAGATTCAAAACCACAATATCATTCAGATTTCAAGTGTTAACATTCATTCTAAAAAATTGCTTCCTGCGGCATGTGGTGAAGATTATTAAGGGCGACCCCCTTTGCCTCACCTCTGTATGGAATGTCCTTTTGTGCCATGTCTGGATACTGGAAGAGGGAAGAGGGCACAGAAAGAAGGGTAGGATACGAATAAACAGGTACAGAACAAGGAAAAGGGTGGCATGGATAAGCGGAGGTACAAGAGAGGGAAAAAAGGGCCAAAAAAAAAAGAAAAGTAGGTATACGAGTGTATTACTGATTGGCTGCGAGTATTTTGGGTGTGTGATCTTAGACTTAAAAGTAATGGTGATGATAATAAGGAAGGAGTCTATCATTTTTGAAGACATTTAAAGACAGGAAGAAGACTATGTGTTGCTCCATCGTCACTTAATTTTATACCAGCCAAGGTTGCTCATCATATCACCACAAATAGGTGTACGATTGTCAGCAGAAAGTAGCACCACGGCAATTTTGTTTTGAAGAATTTGAAGAGATTGCGTAAGTTCAAAATTGTCAGTTTTTGACCAAACTGGACTGCATTAATCAAAGTTGTTGGAAAATATGCAAGGCATTGTCAACATATTAAGATAGCTGAGGGAGATAAAACTTAACCATGCGAATAACACCAATGCGTTTTAAAATAATGGAGGGAATATAACAATATGATTATACCAAGTTAAGTTTGGATCGAAAATGACACACAAGTACTTAAACTTGTTCGACTCTATCAAATAAGGTTGGGTCATTACCATAAGTAGAGAAAAGTTTTGAAAATTGCTCAAACCATTTTTGTAACCAAAATCATGTAGGGTTTTCTTAATATTATAAGGTAAGCGACTTGTTGCTTCAAACCAATGCGCATATTCTCAAGTTTATCAATTCATTCATTTGGAGAGACTTTGGAGTCGATGGACTAAACAATAGAGTGTGGTATCATCAGCGTACATGACAGATTTGCAATTAATACCATCAGGAAAGAGTTGACATAAATAATAAATAACAAAGGACCCCAAGATGGATCCCGTGTGGTATGCCATATTGATATTTCTAAAATCCAATGAAGTGAATTAATATTTAACACAGGCTTGAGTTTCTACCCCATAGATAAGATTTGGAACCAATCAATATATGACCAGTTACAACCTATGTTTTTGAGTTTTTTGAGGAGAAGGTGTGGTTTACAGTGTCAAATGCCTTTTTAAGCTCAAGGAATAAGCACCAAGTTACTACTTTACCCTATTCACTATTATTTAATATTTAGTCCGAAACATCAATGAGAGTGGTGGTAGTAGAATGCCTGTGTCTAAAACCAGATTGGCATGACTTTACAA
This sequence comes from Ophioderma brevispina, assembly GCA_023653785.1. Classification (NCBI taxonomy): domain Eukaryota; kingdom Metazoa; phylum Echinodermata; class Ophiuroidea; order Amphilepidida; family Ophiodermatidae; genus Ophioderma; species Ophioderma brevispina. The sequence goes on from JAMKCH010015741.1 coordinate 94,112, forward strand.
TGTTTATTTTCCTCAGTCAAAAAATTGGTACAGCTGGTTGTGACAGCATGTTCAATAATTTTTGAAAGAATTGGCAAACATATATGGCCTATAATTGTTCACATCAGAATTTGTCACATCCTTAAAAAGAGGAGTCACTTTGAACACCTCTGTATTGGAAATTTTCCGTTTGCCAGGATGATCTCCAAGTAGGTATGACGCCAGTGTATTTACCATGATTGGCTGCGAGTATTTTGGGTTGAAATATTAGAAGTAAATAAATGGTGATGATAAGTAAAAGAAGGGCACATATTTGGAAGACATTTAAAACAAAAAGAATATGTTTGCTTCCATCTGTTCACTTAATTATCCCAGCCAAGGTTGCTCATCATATCACAATAGGTGTAACGAATGGTCATCAGAAAGTAGCACATCGGGCAAGTTTGTTTTGAAGAAGTATGAAGAAATTTCTAAGTTCAAAAATTGCATTTTGACCAAACTGGACTGCATTATCAAGTGTGGAAAAATCAAGCATTTAATTGGCAGCATATTAAGAGTAGCTGAGGGAGATAAAACTTAACCCTGCGAATAACACCATTGCGTTTTGAATCATGAGGAGGATTAATCAATATATGATTATACCAATTTTAATTTGGATCGAAAATGACACCAAGGACTTAAACTTGTCGACTCTATCAATGAGTGTCAGTACAATAAGAAGAGAAAAGTTTTGAAAATTGCTCAACCATGTTTTGTATAACCAAAAATCATGTACTTGGCTTGGTTTTCTTTAAATATTTAAGGGTAGCTTGTTGGCTGCAAAACGCAATGCGCAATATCAGCAAGTTATCATTCATATCAATTTGGAGAGAATTGATTCGGATTAGCTAAACAATAGAGTTGTATAATCATCAGCGTACATTATCCTTTGCAATTAATACAATCAGGAAAGAGTTGACATAAATAATAAATAACAAAGGACCCATGATTGATCCTTGTGGATGCCAATATGATATTTCTAAAATCAAGAATGAGTGAATTAATATTTACCGCTTGAGGCTAACCACATAGATAAGATTAACATCAAGATGTACCAGTTGACACAAAGTTTTTTTGAGTTTTGAAGCTAGAAGGTTTTGGTTTACAGTGTCAATGCCCTTTTTAAGATCAAGGAATAAGGCCCATTTTACTTTACCTTACCCCTGATCATATTATTTAATATGTCAGTCCGAAACATCAATGAGTGGTTTTAAGTTCAAAATTAAAAAAAAAACCAGATTGGCATGAATTTAAAATGTTTATTTTCAGTCAAAAAATGGTAAAGCTGGTTGTGAACAGCATGTTCACCAATATTTTTGAAAGGAATTGGCAAACAGATATAGGCCTATCATTGTTAACATCAGATTTGTCACCATCCTTAAAAATAGAAGTCACTTTGGCATGCTTTCCAATCACTTTAAATTTGATGTGTCCAAGAAGATTACATATATGTAGGCCAGTGATTTACAGATAATAGGTGCAGCCAATTTCACAAAGCTTCAGTATTAACGTTACCAAGTACCAGGTGATTTTTTGTTGTCCCTTTTAAACGAATTCATCCAGAACACACTCTGGTGCTCACATAACAAAAATAAATGAGTATTGATAATTGTCATTGCAAAGGTTATTTATATATTTTCATCAACAAATTACTATCTAGGTTATTAACCAGTGATGTGAAAAATTATTGAATTTATCAGCAACATCTTTATCGTTATTATTCGAACTTTGTTTCAGAATGCTCATTAGGTTTATTGTTAGGTATTAATTTTTTAATAGTTGTACATAATTTTGTTAGAATCATTGACATTCATATTTATGGCATGACTCGTAAGTCCTTTTTTCAGATACTTAATTCATATTATGGCCTTATTTCTTACATTCTAGCAGTTTTCCAATCCTCTGCATTATTGGTTTTATGGGCCTTTTTATAGAATTAGCCCCTTTCTCTTGTTAAAAAATCATGAAGGAGGTCATCTTTACTGTTGAAATCCAAGATGCCCGCCACTGATTCTGTTAAATAGCCTATACACATTTTTAAATAGTCCCAAGCCACTTCATCTTTTTAGACGGTTATTAGTGTATCTGTTTCTATGTTTTAACATGACCAGAAGTCCATTCCAGGCGTATTTGTTACCCTAGAGGTCACATCGCTATGTAGAAATCCCAATTGCCACCAGCGGCCATCTTGGAATTAACCAAATTGTGTATCTCTTGAATAAAGTAGCTTACAACATGGAATAAGTGTGTTTGCGGGGGTCTTTGTATAGTATGACCAATGAGTCCACTTGAATACATTTTCATATTCCAATCCAGTTCATCTGTTTCAATCATATAGTATTGTTCTTGAGTAATTTTAGAAGCCCAAAATGGCTGCCGGCAGGCATCTTGGGAAATTACCAAATTGTGTTATCTCTCGAATAAGTATCTTCAAAAACATGGAATGTTGTCCCTGTTGACTAATTTGGACGACCAGGAGTCATTCTTGAAGTTAGTTTTACATTTGGAGGTCATCTTTACTGTAAAATCCAAGATGGCCACTACGGGTTATATATGGCCATTTTTTGGCATAGTCCAAGCCAGGTCAGCTTTGAGACTTTTAATGTGTTTGTTTCTAAATCTTTCCATGACCAGAAATATAATTTCACGCGTAGTTTGTTAATGTGGAGGTCAGCATCACTATGCAGAGATCCAAATTATTACCAATTGTGTATCTCTTGAGCAAATTAACTAAAAACATGAAATACGTGTTTTTTAATTTTTAACTAATGTGATGACCAGGCAGTTCATTTGAATACATTTAACAAATTTTCCAAGCCAGTTCAATTGTTATAATCATTATGCATTGTTTTTGAGTAATTGTTGTGACCAGAATCAATTCGAAGTGTCAAGTGTATTATATGCTAGATTGGAAAGTTACATTTATATACAAATCTACAAGGTCTGGAAGCAGCCATCTTGGAATATTCTATGAAGTAAAATACTTTAAAAAATGTTGTTTTTTGAGACTATTTTGATGATCAGGAATTATTTCACATTTCTTCAATGTGGTGAAGCTACCGAAGTGGCCGCACTAACCATTTGACTTTATGGAAATTTTGCATTTTCCAACAGTTACCATACAGAGTTTTAAGCTCTATTGCTGCCCATGCATCTCCTACCAGAGGAATTGCTTCCCGATTTGATGATGACTCATCCTGCGAAACAGACGGTGATTCGGATACCGAGGTGGGCGACGTCTGATCTGAAAGTGATTTTAAACCTCTTTGTAGGGTACTACTTTTTGAAAGTGGTAAATTTTCTATCATATACTTAAAATAGTATATGGGTGGCGATCTGGGTTTCACCAGAACTTGTTTTTAAAAATCGGCCGTAATCTCTGCTTAATATTCATATCAATTATAAACAGTTCCAAATTAATAAGCCCCCCCCCACAAAGGTACATTTTCTGGAAAGTTACTTCCCTTAACATCCTTAACCTATTACAATGAAATGTTCACTGCATGTTTACAACCACATTTGAAGTGCAAAAAAAAACAAAACACGAAAACACATAATAGTTAATCTTCTCCTGAAATGACGTAATTGATTAAATTTGATGACGAATTAAAAGTGGCACTTTCGTGCAATAGAATTAACACTCGAGAAAAGTACCAACATGCCTGAGTACAAAACGCAGGGATACCAAAGACACTGATTTTGGTAGCAATGGACAGTAATGGTCATCTCTTTCTATTGCTACAAAACGAGTACCACTGCCCCAGAATTACGGCAGAGCTGACGTTATAAAGTTCCACATGTCAAGCATAACTGTACTGTCAATTGTCCATAGTACACAGTGTAGAATAGGGGAAAATGTGTTTTCAACCAAAAAGTTTGAATATCCGATTTCCACACGGTTTTTGCTCCTTAATGGTCTATGACTATTTTTAATACTCAGAGTTTAGTGCTTACAACAATTTTTGAGTGGGAATATTGCGAAAATATCAATTTTCCACCCTATATCCAGTATTTGGTTTACTTTATAATTGGAATGTTTGCACTTATTTTGGACATACCAATGGAAAGAAGAAACTCCTACTCTATCATGTGGTACCACTTTAATGGAATCGTGACGTTCATGTAAGAGGGAAAAAGATCATTTAACAAAAGCTTTAAAACGTGATTTTCGCGACTGTCAAAGCCCTATGCAAAAAAGGGCATTTTTTATTTGTCATCAAATTTAATAATGACGTCGTTTCAGGGATGAAGTCAACTGCTGTGCCCAACTTTTTGCCCATTACATGTGTACATTTCCGTGTACATTTTACCTTTTGTAACAGGTTAGGAGCCTACTTGTCAAGAAAAATGCACATTTGTCAAGGGGGTGGGCTTACTTTTTGTTTAAAAAAAACTGTTTACCATAACCATATTAATTATAATAAATTTGTCCATTTTCGTCCAACGTGACCTTCGCGACAACCCAATCATCACTTAATTGTAATATCACCCTACAGCCATAAACCAGCTCCCCTTTTCGCTTGGGTTGACGAAGCATTTGAGACTAAGTTATCTTGCCCAAGGCCACAAACCGTTGGCCACGGCGGGGCTCGAACTCACGATTTTAACGTCCCTAATGATCACGAGTCCTGCACTTTTCTACTGGACCATGTTCTTCACAAATGAAAAACCTCTGGGTATAACAGACTTGATAAATGTAATAGGCTCATCAACTGTTTCCCCTTCTTTATCTACTGAATCTAACTCAAATATCTTTCATATATTCCAAATTTACAGCAAGACTCTATGTACCTGTGCACTTGACGGTTACTACTGGTTAAATGCAAGCATGCAATGCATGGTGGGGCATACTGAAATCATCCTCTGGTAGTTAGTTAAACCAAAAGTTTAAAAAAAAACAAAATGAATTACAAATGTTGAGATGAACTCCTGATCATCAAATTAGTCAAAACAACACTTATCAAATATATGAGTTATTTTACTCAAGCTGCAATTTTGTGATTTCCAATATGCCAGCCAGTTGCCATTTTGGATTTGTTTATAGTGATGGTTGGGTTAAGATAACAAGTACACTGGTAGAATTTAATACTCAAAAACAATACAATAATGATTGCACACAGCTGAACTGGCTTGGATCTGTTAATGTAATTCAAGGACTCAGGGGTCCGTCGCAACTAAAGGTGATTACATGTGTCATGTCGCTCTATAAAACCACTTGCCACGCTTGGATGATGCAATTTACGTCCTACAGTAAAAATGTCAGAATTCGCTAAGCGGTGACACAAGCGGCAAAGCGTCGAGCCAATAAATCGATCTCCCTGCCGTTTGGGTTGCCGCTTTGCCCAAGAGCGGCAAATCTCATTAAGTAGACTTGAATTCAACTTTGGAGCGGTGCCGCTCGATGACGCAGTTCAAGCGATAGCGCCGCTTGACTATAAAATACCTCTCAACCCTGCAAGCGGCGTACACCAAGCGGCTTAATGACCTTAACTCGAATCTATGGTGCACATGTCATGCCTCAGTGGACCAATTTAATCCACAGCACTGTGTAATTGGTAAAACGGGTCTATTATGTAGGAAATACGCATGCGTTAGTATCTTACGTATGGTACTCATGAGTTTGGCGAACGGACCCTGGTCATAGTAAAAAAAAAACTTATTCCATGCTTGTAAGTTACTTTGTTGAAGAGATTCAGAATTGTTAACTCCAAGATTGCCACCGCAGCCATTTGGATTTTAACATAGAGATGTTACCTCCATGTTAACAAAACTACAACAACCGGTAACGGATTGCGGTCACGTAAACACTTAAACACTACATTTGTTTCCCACGAAAACATCTTTCCAAAAGACACATATTGACCGAGTTTATGGCCGATTGAAAATTTGTTACCACTTTTCATGTTTATCCAATCTATCCCACGGATTGTTGCTGTCTAAGCAGCGCAGTAAAGACGAATGAGGCAAGATCTTGGAATTTCTAATAATTGAAACTACTTTTCAATATCAGAACTGACCTTTGTCGCAAAAACAAAAGAAACCATAAACCAAACGAATGAGCTTGGAGAAAGTGCATCGTTAAGTCTCCTGAAACCGTACCAATCCGTGGATAAAATGAAAAAGTGGTATAAATTTCAATCGGCCATAACTCAGTCAATATGCATCCTATTGGAAAGATTTTTTCGGTGCCAGACACCTGACAAAATGCACTTTTCAGATTTGTAATAATATATATGGTTTACTTTTTTCTCTTCGTGAAATAGGGGCGCTTTAGTGGTTCCCTTTTTTTTTGAGACACCGGTATTGACGTTACAGTAACATCATAAATAAGGGTTCATTTTTAACGTTATTTGTAAGCATAAATCTCAAAAATCAGTGGGGTTTTTCGACGTTTTCGACTATTCATGATCTCGCCTACTGGATATAATTTGTCCTGTGTGGATGTTCTGTACTGGATACCCGGTGTGAAGCAGATATAGTCCGGCGGGAGCCACAGTCCGAGGCTCCACAGAACGATAACGGAATATAAGCGTGAAACTAATGTTATGTGAAGATTCAACTGAAATCGATTGCCCTATTGCTTACCTTGTTCCCGGACTATGAGTACTTCTTCACCGGATCGACTCAGCATTACTTACTAGGCATGTTAACAGACCTGGGAGCTTAGTGGTTAGCGCATTCGCCTTGTGGGCGAAAGGTCCGGGTTCATTCCTGCCTAGGCGGGATGTCCATGATTTATTTCAGGGTGTTTCCGCGGTAAGCATGTTGTGTATGTCCGTGTTAAATAATTGTTCCCAATGTTCTAGTATGCGCTTTGAAAGAGAATAATACTCTAGCTTTATTAGCAAGCTGCACTTTGTAATTTGAACCCCTCTATGCTGAACTACTGAGTTAACCCATTGTTTCGGCAGCTATTCATGCCGTACGGCAGGGTAATGGCGGACCCTGCATTTCGGAATGAATAGTTACCGAAACACCCGGTGTTTTTGCATATCCCGGTATTTCAGCACGCTGATATGATTTTTTGGCCCGACAGATATTGAGGATTGCGTGGCGTGGTCTGTGGGTGCTGTCTTATAATCCGAAAATCGTGGGTTCTATCCCCAAACTAGGAGTAAAATTTAAAAAAAAATGTTTTTACTTTTATCTTAGTGTTAAAGAGCTTTAAAGATTGCAAAAACCATCAGAGGGAATAGCTGTTTATAAGATAATTTAACTGATTATGGTTATGGGACCCTAATTCGGGCAGACTCTCACTTCGTGACTTTCAGCACAGCGGGCCCTTACCTGACGTTATTATCACCAGCAACACGCCGCCATTTTCCAACCTATCATATAACGATTCCAGTTTTTGTGGCATCATTTTTTTTTAGGGATTATTGCAATAGTAAGGCTGTGAATTATATGAATGAAATTGAATGTGCTGACATCACCAGCCATCTTGCAATCTTTATGATATGCTTCAAATGTTTGCTGACGCCAACAAAGAAAAACTTGCGCAGAGAGTCATCTTTCGTCTCCACGAGATGGCGATATCTTTTCAGCTTTGATCCGAAGGCCCGACGACAGTATTTCTATTGTGGAAATTTTAAAAGTTGTGATCAGTGAAACAATCTGCGTCACCTAAAAAGAGTAGGACGAGGAGAAAAGAGAACGTAAGTAGGTATTATTGTACGCTGCGCACGATGATATGAATGTAATAAGGTAAATGGGAACCCTAGATTTCAGCCTCGACCCCATGGCTTACCCGGTCTAAGGTTTGATTGCGTGAGTGGTGAAGTCGAGGCTGGTGATCGGGTAGCGCCCTTTCAAACTCTCATCAGTAAACATATCATGGCCAAGTGTGTTCCCGTTGGCTTTGAATGTTTATTTTCCGTTCTCTACGGGAACTTCTTAATGATGGTGCCAAATAGTAAGTTTTATGAAAATTTGATTGATATCTTAGCAACTACTTTGTCCAGAGTTGAAAATCTAGGCCTTTGATAAAACTGATGGACCTATCAAAAACATCAAACATACATTTCGTCGCCTGCATCACATACTGTCGTATTTCACATTTTTTGAGGTTTTTGCGAAATTTTGACTAATTATTTAGTTCATCGAGTTCTTACCATCCACAAAGTTTCAAAATGTGAGGATGCGTAATTAAATAGTTTAATTATAATTTTTTGTTATTTTCCTCAAAATCATCATATCCGGATTTCACATACTGTCGTATTTTAAAATTGCCATTCATTTACACGTGTTTGATATAGCGTTCTCTTTTGCCGATCCCAAAATAAACGATTTCACATACAGATCTATTTTGACGTATTTCCATCGTGAATGCGAAAACAAGCTTTTCACATAGTGATCTATTTTACGTACATTGAAAAATAACGGCGTAATATGCGTCGTATTATACAACATACATTATTTGTGATTTCACATACAGACTTATAACTTTGTAGCCTAATTAAGATAATATGATTGTAGTTTTAAGTTGCATTTATGGTTTATATTTGACTTGAAAATGTTTTCTTCAAAACAGTAAAGTCTAGATGTTTCTTTTATGCTTCGTTTTAACTGTATAGACATAAAATGTCGCGATAGATTTTGAATTGCGATTTTCTCGGAAAACGTGTTTTGTAAAATACGACAGTATGTGATGTGTGCGACGATTTCTTGCGAGTAAGCCGACATCTTTTTCATTGTCATGCTCGGTTTCTTCAAATTGTATAGTTTGTTGTGGTATTGCAGTCGCTATTTGCAATTATCATGTAATTGTTTCTTCTTAAGAAAAAATAAAACTTTAAAATTTATAATAATTTTCCGAGCATCTGCATCATAGCTTTAACGTTGCATCTTCTTTAAATGGCAAACACATAATTTTATTAACTCGAAAAATTACCAAGGTTGAAGATTGGTGATGCTCTCGACTTAGCAAGCCTTTTTTGTAAGTCCGCACATTTATTATAGTGTGATTTTTTAATTATGTCAGTTCATTAAAGGTTTTGGACGATCCTCTTCGTGTTGAGAGGTTACACGTTATCCAAGAATATCCATGCCACTTTTATATGGCGTGGATTGAGGCCAACATTCTTGCATGGCTTCACCTGAAGATCGATTGCCATTCATAAGATTTAATCCGTTCATTGATGTGAACCAGTAAGCTATAGATGAACATATAAAAAAAGTGTTGTATGGCATGTATGCATATAGGAGAGCGTAACTTATTGATCGCCACGCCATCTTCACCAAGGGGGTGAAGCCCATTCAAAACCAGTCGTCCGTGCTGGGCGCTGACATTTTGAATATTGCACGGAATAATTATTAGTTTGGGTGCTTGTATACACACATTATGTCAATTCAATACAAACAATCCGCCAAAATATCAGTTGTTGGATGTTGGGTGCTATTGTGTGGTTAATTTGTGTCCTACCCATGGCCACACAACGAATGAAATGACACGTCAGTCGTCTTGATTTAAATAAACCGCCTCAATGAATACATCTTTTCACCTAAGCGCGCATTGCATTATGAGAAAAAAGAGTATCTGAGCACAATGATCCAGGTGCACTTTTATTACACCTGACCACCTATAACACATACATCAATTTGTATCACTACCGATTAGTGTATATGCAAAGCGGCACCCGCAGTATGTGGAAGAAGCGGAGGCAGCCATTGCTTTCTATTGTTGGTACTCTATGTTTTCTTTGTGGTCGGCAAAACATGCGAGACGATGAATTTCTAAAGATTGCGTAACGTTTTGCCTCTCTATCTATATAGAACCTCTTTGATCTTCACCCCTTGAAATAGTGATGTCGGTTAGACTAAATTTTACGGATGTAGTGGGAAACCACCAGATATATCATACAGGCAAAGTCATTTTAAATTCTTGCACCTTCTAGACATAGACAAGCCATCCATGATGATTATCAAACGCTGCAATTACTGATTTAACTCAAAAGGAAGCATGATATTTAAAGTAATTTAAAATCAGTTCACATTTCGGAGCTTTAAAGGTCCCAGGAAATGAGATGATAAACCTACTACTCCAAATCTTTCGGGCATTCCATTCCAATAAACAGGGCCACAAAAAGAATCACTACCAGTGACAACATCATAGTGAAACTATTGATGTTCACAGTCAGTGTCATGAATAGATTTCCACATTCACCTGAATTTACTCTTTGAAAAATCAATAGTTTCACTAATGATGTCATCACCAACCCAAATATTGAATGCTTTTTAGTCCCTCGTAGACTTGACACAAACCACATCAATTCTATTTGCATTTCCTGGGACCTTTAATCTGCAATAAAGGGACACTTACGCTTAATAATGTATCTACTCCACTATATCATCGGCTTTTAAATTTTGGTATCAACACATCCCCTCCATGTGAAACCATACCCTTGACAATATGCATGAACTGACACGAATAAAAAATCAGATTATAGAACATGGCTGTGCGAGATGTGTATTTTATGTAATCTAAATATCATTATATACGACAGAACTACGAAAGCAGGTTGATTGAAATTTAATATAACAAACGGTTTCTTTACCTAATACTTTTGGTCGAGACCGTTTATTTACAGTAGCACAGGATTATTCATGCCTATGAGGATAATTTCTTTCGTAGAAGTATGACACGAAAACACGAGAAGACAATGCGACGAAAGGAATAGCAGGATTCACAAAATTTCAACTTCATGTGTGGAAACGATTAATGTGTGTTATGTGAATAACTACGGTCTATTATTGTATTCTTACATTCGGTTTGTCCATTTGTCATGTTAGTATGTGTGTAAAGAATTCCAGGCGTAGTATAAATATGGTTGACTCGTCGAAGCTTACCTGAACCACTGCCTATTCCAAGCATCCGTAGCTCTTCATTGCCGGAAATATGTTTCAATTGGCCTACAACAGCTTCAACAAACACTTTCCCATTCCATTGTTTGTAGATATCTACTTCGGCAGACTGTTCTTTGAAGACTTTAAGGACTTTCTCATAGTGAGTCAAGTCATGCAGAAGTGCGGGCATTTTACGAGTGGCCATCTTTCCGGTAGTACGAGTTCTAATACAAGAACAAGAGCAATAAACAGTGTCTATTCAACGTCCACTAGATACTTAATTTGTGGCATTTTGTGTCTATTTTATGCGATATGAAATTGCTGATTATGACTTATTCAGTTTCAGATATCAAAGGGCAATATCACATGATTTTTATATTTCAGAACTTACGTGCACCGGCGTCTCTGGGATATACAATATAAAAACTAATTCACCCACGTTAACCAAGGTAGTAGTTTCTAATCATTATTCTCGCTTGTAAGTTTTGTCATTATTTTAATTATATCTCAATAAAGAGCATCAACAGCAAAACTTATTGAATATGTGTTTCAAAAATGCTTTTGTTTTCATCGTTAAAGGCCGACTTAGTGATTTCCTGAGGAGAGAGCATTCAATTCCAAACAAATTGTGGTTTTTGCATATACATAAAATCTTGTCCATAATACTAATCACTACGTGTAAAACAAATGAAGTCAAATCTATGTCTTTCATATAGGAAATTACGACTTTGTAATCAAATTCCGGATCTGGTATTTTTAATATACTGCACCGTATTCTAAGGTACTGTATACTACACGACAAAACGAGAGATACGATTCACCTCAAACCTTGGAATTGAGCAATAGGTGCCTACCTTTAATTCTAGGCGACTCTTTTATTCCAACACACAAAAATAGTTCTTGAAATATCTGAGTAAGCATTTAATATATCTAATGCACAATTATTTTTTCGCGGATAACCCTTTTGCATATCAGCGACAGCTTTTCGCTTTACCCCCAAAAGCACCCATCCGTTCGTGCATATGCAACTGGTCTGTTCAGCGACTTCTGTTGTGCCATTTTCAGTCAGTGCCCTATACTCCTTTTTAGCTCTATTTGAAGGTTAAATTCTTTTATATATTAAATAAATTAAAAAAAGCAAAAAATCGAAAAAATTTTCATATTGCAAATTCCGCTAACAAGTCCTATCGTCAAATCAAGTTCAAGTTCAAGTTCATTTATCTATTTCATTCAGAACGGTCATGACACCGTGCATTAATATGATAAAATGCAGTAGGCCTATATTGTAAGTGCATAAGCATTATGAGGAAAGATCAAAATAATCCACGAGGGGCTTTAGTCCTTGATCCCACCCTTAATATTAATAAAAATAGGGACAAAATGGGTTTGAAAAATGTGGATAGACATTATATTTCAGAAGAGTAATAGATAAGGAAGGGCAAACACGTTCAGCTAAAAAAATCCTAAGTGAAAGACTTATAAGACATGGCAGACATCGATGGGAACAGGACAACACAAAACGTTACGGGGACAAGGTAAGGGTAAGCGTGATGAGGGCCATGGATCAATGTAAATATTTGTTAAGTACGGAAAATGTTTGGATTTCTTTAATCGAAATTTATCACATAATTAATTTATTTTGAGCATATGTTTGAATTCAGTTTTGGATACCTGATATATTTGTGATAAGTTTGAATTTTTAATACATTCAAATGACATCATGATATTTTATTGGGCTTGAATGTTTAAATAGTTAAAGTGGACCTAAGTGATTTTAATAATTACCAGAAAATAAAGTTTCATAAGTACTATACTCAAAATCACGGGAGTTCACAGGGTGCATGTACAGAATCATAAAGCCCATGATATACTACCAGTCGCAGCGAGTGATTGAGGCCGGGGGTGCGAAACAGCGGATTTTGACCCAAGATCAAGTGTTACGCATGCTCATGAGTAGAAATGCGATTGGTCGTATATCGTAGGCTTAAATCCAATTAAAAGCGTGCCACGCGTCTTACTCGTAAAATGGGCGTTCTGTAATCCGTTGGTCACGGCACCTGGCGTGATAAGTTCCTTGAATATATAAGACAGGTTTAGGGTCCAAGCGCTAGGCGAGTATACTTGGAAGATAACATTACTTTGTTCATGGATCAATTCGACACATTCATACGCATCAAATAATATAATTCATTTTTACTGCTGACTTGGTGTTACCTTATGACCCTTCACATGTGGTATAAATTTGGTTCAAAGATTGTTTCGGAATATGGTTTCCTGGGGCACTAACGGGAGTGACAATTTCTTGATCACTTAAAGCAATATTAGCACATTTTTTTAAGGAGCGCCCCCAATTTTTCAAGAAAATTGAGATTTTTACACGGTTGCATTGGTAACTGGCTAGTAAACTATACCTGTGAATGGTTAAGCTCTACAATGTCTATGTGTCGCAAACGAAGGAATTTTGTAGCTAGAATAATTAATATCGGGATCCCGATAATAATTCAACGGCTGCTGGAAACGGCCTTCTAATATGAAATAGCAGGGAATAGCGCCATGTACGTATCTACGCTCATCTATTAGTTGTTTAATTGGTTCAGGCAAGTCAAGTTACAGGTCATTTTCTTGAGGTGGCACTATTTCATCATGGACGAACATAAACTTAGCATTTCCAGCTCTGTCGTTAAGTACAATCTAGGATCCCAATTCTAATTACAAAAAACGCTCATCTTATGATAAATACGCATTTTTGAGCATTCTCGTTCGCAGGTGTAGTTTTCTAGATAATTACCAACATAGCTGTGCAAAAATATCAAATTTTTAAAATTGGGGGCGCTCTTCAAAAATGTGCTAATATTGCTTTAAGTGGCAAATGGGAGACACTAGCATGACGAAGTATTACACATAACTTTGTAAGTATTGTCAGATCAACGTATGTTTAGCCACATGTTTCTTTCCTTTAGAATAAAAAAACCAAATCAGGTTCTCCTTAATTTAACCTCGTCTACCTGAGCCATGTTTTATGACAACATGATGGGTGGGGGTTAATACTAAACATCCTATTCCTATTAATTTGGTTCCACGGGATAGCTTAGTATTTCTTCTTTGCATTGGTGTCCAAATTAGTACCAATATACACATTAGGGCGTCACTATGAAAACGCTGGTGGTAAATAGGTATTTTGCAACTTTACTAGCACGAAAACATTATGGCATTAAAACACTCTATGTGTATAAACTAGTTATTTGCCTTCATTTAGAGCCAAGACCTGCATGAAAATCTTATATTCCAAACTTTTTCTTTTGGTGAAAAACTCATTACTGAGCAAGTTGATACTTATTTTGATAGGTTTGGTAGTGTCCAAAAGATCTAGAAAGTAAGCTTTAGCGTTTTATTTTTTTCTAACAAACGAAATCTTAAAGAAAGAGAAACTTACCCCTGTTCCACAGAAGATTATTTCGTACGATCGACTCTTATTTTGATCCTTCCTTTAAAGTGAAAAAAAGGTTAAATGACATCAAGGAAATTGTAACTGCGACCATATGCAAAAATCTCTTGGTGCATTTCGTGGCTACAGAGGCATCTACATGTGACCAAAAGACTACCAATGTGGACGCTGTCATGAGAAAGAATGAACACACAACAATGCTTAGTTTTGACACCTCACCGGTTTGTGACCCTAGGATCACTTTTATTGCATGAACTTTTAGTAAGTAAACCAAAAACCTATATATTGCTCACGTTCTCAAAAATTAGTAAGCAACCTACAATTGATTTAACGACTCTCTATAATCATGTGATTGTGAAAAACTAGGCAATGTGTTTTTGTGTTTTTTGATAGAGCGCACAAGTGGGGGTGTGTGTTAATTTGCAAATTTTGGCTTATGAATTTGAGGACACCCTTAACATATGAAGATGACCTCTCTGGACAAGAATATAAAATTGAAAAAGATTCAATAGTGGTCACCCCCTGTACATGCCCCTTGAAAGTTTTTGTTCAAAGTTTCCGAATTCGGCTACCTTGCACAATGGTATAATGGGTTGTTGCAGTATCAGATGCTTGTAATAGTGTAAAGGTGTTTAAAATGTTATTTAATATGAAAAAAAAAATAAAAAAGTAAATAAATTAAAAGTCCCTAGTAACACTAGGCATTGCTTCAGAAACAAGAGATAACCTATAAGATATAAAGGTAGCTATTCTGAAGCGGCTAGTGGAGTCCAGCAAAAGCCTAGAAATTGGACTCTGTAATTCACTGATCAAACTGCACAAAACTTTGGTGTTGAACGCCTTATTTGCCCAAAGACTGGATTCAAGTTACACCCCAGATTACCTTTGCTGCAACGTTCACCTCTCTCTCTCTCATGTTCAATCGTGTGTTGACAAAAAGTGTCTGAGATAGAGAATAACATAGGCAGGGCCAAATCTACTCTATTTCCCTATAAATGCCACAACATCATCCAACAATATCACAGAGCAGGCGCTTGAATGCATCACCAGCTTAGTTCCCCAAGAGGTAGACGTTTCATATGGAAGTCCCATTGATGCAAATGATTCCGTCATGCGCTGTATGATGCAGTAGCGCTTGACGGAATGAATGGCAATACCTCATTTGCATCAATGGACTTCTATAGAAACGTCTACCAACCAAGACTTCACAAAGCGTGGAATAAAATCAAGGAATTTGATTTACATCTAAAGAAAACAACATTGAGGATGAAGGACAAGGTTTTAACCGATTAACTCTATAACTTGCACAATAACCCTATATTATTTTGATAACATGAGCTCATTCCTTCACAGTATGAAACATGCCACCAATCAGTTTAATAGCCTGTTCCTCGACAACATTATTCAAACCCCGACCTTCTAATTTGAGAAGATGGTCTCCAGACGTGTTTGTTGGCCTCCAGACCGGATTGGTGTTTTTAATACATATCCACTCATTGAAGCACTTGATTAATTAACTATATGCGGACGAATGCTGATTTTTTTGTAGTGTAAAATTGAATATGCGTGTAAGTTTAGCCTCACATCCACTACATAAAGGCGTCCTCAATTTTCATTACAAATTCATAATGCTGTCCCAATATCGTCGTGGGTTCTGGGGAATGTCGAATCAGAATAAATGCTAGTTCTGAGAAAACGGCGTTTGAAAGTTTGGAGTTACATATTGAATGCGTGTAATTAAAATGAAATTAAAAGGAAATGACTATTTTAAGTGGTGTATGTTAAAGACATGAATGGTTACCAACTGACGACAGTATTAAAATACCAAGAAACAGCTGTTTTCTTATCAAAATGGCCACTGAAGTGGTTCGATTGTTTGTCAAACCTCAAATGTTGATTCGCTGTGTTCTAAGGAGGCGAATACGTATTCGACTGCTTGAAACCCTTTGATTTCTAATATTGGTATAGTGAGATTACTATAGCTCCGGGTTTTTACTATTTTAAATGATACATGCCGATGATGGCCACGATGATAAGAATAACGATGGCGGTGATGATGGTGGCAAAACGATGGAATAAGGAAGCATCGAGCTTGACGACGACCATGCTGTACTGGATGATGATGATGATGATGATGATGATTATGATGATGTTGATGATGACGATGGCGATGACGATGATGATGATGATGACGATGTCTAATGATGATGAAGACGGCGACGATGACGATGTCTATTGCATTGTGTTTATGTAATACAAACCATGCAAATTTGTATACAAACGACTTTCATAAGCGGTTAAAGTGGGAAACATTCACTGTTGCATTATCGTTCGTTGTAAAATATAGCGCAGACTGACCACGATGACCAACGAATTCAGAAAATTACAACCTCTTATAAATTTGGCTCCTTAAAATGAATGTCTTTAATTAGTCGCCAATATGTTTTAACTCATTTTTGCAGGAAAAAACATAAATTTCAAGAGTAAATACGTTATAAGGAACACAAACATTCAGTGTATGTTATATAAAAATTAATAAATAGTATGCATGTTGTAACACACAATAAATATTGGCTAGAACTGTTCAAAAATTGAGCTCAGAAAATATTTAAAATGTAACTGGAATGTTTCATAACCCAAAAGATTTTGGAGGATAAAAGGGATAAAAGTGGTCTATTTTCTCGTTTTCTTAAATTTCTCATTACATATATAGTTCCTATCTTTTAAAGTAATGTACGCGTTTAAAATATATACCAAACTTGAAACGAATTAACAATTAAATGGTAATATACTCATAAAATCTAACATAATCTAAACAATTTAGAGGGCACTAACGCTTATACAAACACCTTCTCAGAGAAAATATCAATTTGTTCCTGAAAGGCGAGTTTTTTAAATGATGTATTTATTAGTATATATTTAGTTTGCAGAATATCAAAGTTAACATCAAAGAAAATCAAACGTTCGCAATATGTTTACAAGTCTATTTTTGTAACACGGTTTACGAAGGGGTGGGGTGTTAAACACCCCGAGAATTCATTATTATAAAGCAATAGATGATTTCGATGTGGTATACCCGTTGAAAGCATTGGTCCATCGTTTTCTACTGCTTCCAACATAACCTAGTATGACGTCACAATGACGTCAAAGTTCACAAGTTGGTCATTTCCACAGACACACATCAGAGTATAAAATGAAAAAAATGAAGTTTTGCATTAAAAAGTAGGAATATTGGATTTTCATGCGGGTTTTGGCCCAAATGATATGGAAAATGACTAGTTTTTAATCAACATATAATTTTAGAGCCATACAGTGCACAATATTTAAACAAATGAACTAAGGGAGTGTTCATTATTTATGCAGGGGGGTGATAGAGGATTTCCGTCTTTTTTAACGCTGTTTTTTCAAGCCCCCCATCTCAAGTTTCTGAAATTTCATGTCCCCCCCCTGAATAGTAGAAAAAAAATCAATTCCCCCCTTGAATATTTTCAATTATACAATTCATAAATTGGTCAATATCCCAGACATCATCTTTTAAGGGCAGCGAGAGTGATTGCTCCCCTTAGCTCTCCTTAAGTGCATTGAAGGAGAATGATTTAACTCCTCTTGGAAGATAATTTCTAAGGTACATTGCAGTAGTAATGTTCTTAATTGCTCCCTAAATAGTCATGAGAGCTTTTTTTTAGAGAGAACTACATCTTTTTTTAAAGCGGCACTGGCACATTTTCACAAAATATGAAATTTCTTCAATTTGCTCTCAAATGATAGTCTAGGCCATTGGAAGAACAGAGATATATTTTACACATAAAAATAACATACCCCAAAACAGATAGGACATTGATATGAGGATAAAGACATCTAGGTAATTTGTAGGCCAATTTTTAAGTTTTCCATAACTTTAATCAACAAATGTGTACATGAATATTTTTGACTCGTACTCACTGATATTAATACCACAAAGGTTATAGACCGGTCAAACAGTGTACATAGCGTGAGAAACATGCATACGGCGTGCGTGTTCTTGTGTTAAAAGCCATTTTCGTCGTCTGCTGAATTTCGCGTCGCCGGCGACGCTAAATTACAAAATCGTTCCGTTCCATTAAGGAAGCTGATTTGGTCTTAATTATTTCGGGTGAGGGCTTTTGTATATAAAAGCTTTACAACCATGCAAAAATATCGATTTTAAAAAATCTTGAGGGCGCCACTATTTTTCAAATGTTGCATTGTCTCTTTAAAAGACAATATCAACAAATAGCTACTTAAATATTCTTTGATGACTCTTTTTACTAGATCGTTAACTGTCAGAATGGACTCAATGAATATTGATTCTTAAAAGTGTTAGAAGGTCCTATCCTATCTGCATTTTAGTCACTACCTACAACACTCGTCGCTGTTATTGGTCAGAAAGGCCCCCTGCATGTTTTTTGTCCGTTGCTCTACAATATGTAATGAAATGAAAAATGCATTTCCCACAAGACTGTGTCCTTCATATTTCCATTTAAATTTTCACAAGATGGCCTAGGTAGTGGATGTTTGGTGCCCAATACAATGTTTAAGTTTGCCTGAGCGCTTACCATGAGCAATAATGGCACAGGGTCCCACTTTAGAAGGACCCCTGGCGGGGTCCAGGGGGCTGGAGCCCCGGAAGCTATTGTGGTTTAAGTATGTTTTTGGTGCCTTCTGAGATCTCTCAGTGAGTTGTCTCATGATTTTGAAGGAGATGAATTATTTTGAACTATATTATTGCTTTACTTAGGCCAAAGTGATCTCTTTTTCAGTGACTGAAAGCCACTGGCAGAGCACTGGGCACTGTTCAGTGTCTTGACGTTGGAGTCTATAAACAGTGGTTTGTTGGGTAAGGAATATTGTGACATGTCGTTCTCAAGTAATGAAGATCGATACAAGCAATTGTAAAATTGTATAAGATGTTGAGTGGTGCCACCTAAGCAATATTGCGAGCAATAATGTGTGCACAGGGTACAGGGCCCAGTTTTGGCCCCTGATGGGAGGGGTCCAGGGGCTGACCCCTGTTAGCTCTTGGGTTTTAGCATTTTTGAGTGCCTTCAGAGAGCCCTCATTTAATCTCATCATCTTGAAGCATATGAACATTGTGTTGAACTATAAATTGCTTTATTTAGGCCAAATGATCTCATTTTTCAGTGACTGAGCATTTGTGGGAGCAAGGCACTGTAGACGTGTGTGAGTCATGTACCCATAGGTGGTTGATGGTAAAGATATTGTGACAGTGTACCTTTCTCATTTACTGAAGATCAAACAACAACAATTGGAAAAGCTGGTAGTAATGGCCTAATTTAAAGTGCTAGTATGTTTGATCATCATCATCATGCACATTTTATATATGGAAATCTGCAAACCTAGGATTAATTCTCAGATGGGATACTTTTTTACATGAAGCCTCTGTAATAGCATAATCGAAAATCATTTCATATCAACCTTTATATTTTAATGTTCATGATTTTATCTGGCATAACTGGTGAGCATGGCTACCAATAGACAGGCCTATAAAGTATGATAAAAGTTAGCGTTTGATATCACACTGCATAGCAAAAGAGAAATTGAATACTGTTTTATGTTTTGTACAAATGTTAAACTACAAAGGTACAAAACTTTGGATAATTCTTTTCACGAGGCACAGACCGTAGGTTTCAATAAGTTACAAGTTACATAATTAAAACAGCAAAATTAAAATGTGAAAATAACATGACTCAACCCTCATTAGAGAAAGGTAAATTTCACCACACCGATTGCCTTAATCTTGATAGACCTTATCGTTGATTTTCACTGAATAGCAATCCTTCGTGTGTTCCAATCGGGTAAGGTGAGCGTATTCCGTTCGCATTTATCTGGGCTCTTTGAGTATTGACAACAGCCAAGCATCGAATACGTATCGATCGTTCAATGTCGTTTGTGTTATTCGACTGCCAGCTATTTTGGTTAGGAGACGTGGCGTATCCAGCTTTTTTTTCAGGGAGGTGGCAAGGTGGGGGGGGGGCACCACATTGTCAGCAAGGGGGGCCAGCATATTAGTAAATTTGTAGTATAGTCTAGTGGCTATGTAAATCACTAATTTTTTAGGGGTTCAGAATTTTTTTCAAGAGGGGGGCAAGAGGGGGGGGGGGCAAATTTCCCCACAGGGCAGCTTGCCCCCCCCCCCCCCTGCCCCCCCCCCCCCCTCATGGCTACTCCACCTGTTAGGAATGTAATTTCACTTTTATTTTTTGTACAATTAAAGAGTACATAAAATGCAACCAGAATCACTATTAAAACTCATTTACCAAAAAATCAGATTCGACCTTATGTCGTACCCACGACGATATATCACTGTTGTGGAAAACTATATCATTTAAACTTATGAAAGACCACAGAAGGCTACCTCTCGATTGTATGTAAAATACTTAAAACCTTTTAATCTTAATAATGGTAGGTAACCAGAAGCAACTGACGTCTTTGTAGCTCATCACCATGAACTACCATATAGCATTAACATTTTAAAAGGGCCTATAATTTGAAGAAATATGTAACTAGTGTGATTCAACTCAGAGAAATACACTTTGACTATATATTAACTATTTGAACCTACATAGAATGCCTTCATATCAAAATCAATATTATTTATTGTTGGTATATTGTATAAGTAAAATTGTATACCTGAATAACTGTGCAGGTTGCCGAATTCAGCATCTTGTGCCAACATTTTCAAAGTGACATTATGATTACGCCGTCAAATCTTTTTTGAATTATCATGTCTTGTCCAGAATGGTCATCTCTATTATTTTCAGGGTGTTCTCATGCAACAAGTTGCAATTATCACATACTCTAGCAAGAGGAGAGACGTCTATACAGAGTCCCAAAATATGTGAGAGGTAATAGCCATAAAAAACGCTAATGTAAACATCTACAGGGCATAACGTACTACCTCCTTCATATTGGAGATTTCTATATGAAACGTTTATTACCCACAAGAGAAAGGGGTCATATATTACGGCGTCCGTGGACTGAGTGTCCTACCACCCATTGTCTATTTGGTATCCATTGAGTGCTGTATTGCATCATTTGTTCAGCACTGTACCACAAGGCATCGTTTACAAGGTCACGGTTTATTCCGTAACTGTTTACTCTGGTAGCTAGGACACTCTCTCATGGGGGACCCAAGGGGGGGAAGCCCATTCAAAAACAGTCGTCCGTGATGGGCGCTGACATTTTGAATATGGCACGGAATATTTTCGTTTGGGTGCTTGTATACACACATAATGTTCAATTCGATAAAACAATCCGCCAAAAATTCAGTTGTTGGATGTTGGGGTGCTGTGGGTGGTAAATTTTGTCCTAACCATGGCGACACAACGAATGAAATGACACGTCAGTGTCTTGATTTAAATAAACCGCTCAATGAATACATCCTTTTCACCTAGAGCGCATTGCATTATGTCAGAAAAAGAGTAACTGAGAACAATGATCCAGGTGCAAACTATTATTACAACCTGGCACCTATACCAACTACATCAATTTGTATCACTTCACTACCGATTAGTGTAATGCAAAGCGGCACCAACAGTATGTGGAAGACGCGGAGGCAGCCATTGCTTTCTTGTGGTACTCTATGTTTTATTTGGGCGGCAAAAACATGCGAGACGATGAATTTCTAAAGATTACGTAACGTTTTGCATCTCTATCTCTATAGAACCTCTCTGGGGGACACTCAGTTCTTTACACGGTCGTTTGTGATACAAAACAACACACACTTATCATTAATTACATAAAAACAAAAACAGGTATCGTCACATTTAAGAATGGTTGAACCAGAGGCCTGTGTAAAACGGAGATATGGCCTCGAAGGAACCATAGAAACGGGCCCATAGAGACAACGGAATAACGTAAAAAAACTAAGGTGCGTTAAAAAAGTCAACTGATCGAGTGCCCTATTCTCACCATTGTAGGCTGACTGTGAGTACGGAGGACTATATCTCTGCCACACCCGGGTTAAATTTATGTAGACAGCAGAAGTTCACATTATCTCATCTCACGTCGATGGCTCCTCTATGCTAGACCAGATGTTATTCATGAGCTAGATTGCTAGGCTTTTCCGGTGCATGGTTATTAGGACGCTGCCATGTGGCTTGTGGCATTTATAATACGCTATTGGACGTTTGTGTGGATTGGGGGTTTTGTGTAGCTAGTCACATTTGATGGTGCCCCCCGAGGTGCAATCTTGGGAGCAGGGAAATGTGATAAGAATGTTTTTTTTTTTCTGAATTTTGTTTGCAATACTTTGGCTCATAATGTTCCAAATGCTTTGTAATATTGCTAAACCAGATGCCCTCTTTTATGATTCAATTCCTTGTGAGACTTTCGGAAGAGTATATAGATCCAGGTGAATCTACCCTCCACCAAAGTTCTTGACGACCCTATCGAAAACGGATTAAGCAAATATACGTGACTACTGCAAATGCCGAGTCAAGGCAAGGTATATCCTTTCAACGCCCAATGAACGTTTCGTACAACCATGACCTCTTGGCGAAGCAAAGGCATATGACCTAGATGCAGTCCAAGGCCGGGTCTCCAAGGTTGTCCCGTCATTGGCAATGAACGACAAAAGCATGTCCTTTTGGGCGACACTCTTGTACGGATTAAACAAAAAATATGTGAATAGTTCCCATCCCTCTCAATGGCCAATGAAAACGTATAAAAAATTTAATAGCTGTATATAGCAGGGCGTTCTCAATTATTTTAGCTGGAGGCCAAAGGAATGTTGAACATATTTGAAGTTCCCTCGTCGGCCAAATACACCTGGTAGCTATGTTCTCTGATATTTGTGAGCAACAGCCAGTCAAGGCCCCAAAAGTCAACGGTTGGCTGGGGCGCGGATTTGGCCCGCGGGCCGCCAAATGAAGAACCCCTGAGCCTATAGTAGATTCACATACGCGAGACTACATCCATACATCCATAGGGGTGAGGGGTCAGGTCAGCCATGTGGAGACTAGCCTTTGTTGCCATCACAAACTATAATTTGTGCCATGGTACAAAAACTACTTTACGGAATCGGCTTACTGGAACCGTATGCATTCAGAACTACAATGGTATTGTATGATAAGACTTGTCAAATCCGCTTTGTGCTAATCTCTTATTCAAGTTTGGCTCACTTTTTATGGCAAAATAAAACTTAGTTATGTTATGTGGCATTGATATAAGAATGCATTTTCTCCAGTACTGTGAAAGAATGATATTTGCCGTTTCAAAGGTAAGTTATATTCAATTAACAACATTTAATGAAATATTTGCGGGTGTTTTCATCCTGATACTCAAATGGAAATATCCAACCTATTTAGATGTGAAACAATGTATTTAGTTGTCAACAGTTATTACTAGACATTACTATACATGGTATGCGTACCATAACTTCTTCTACCTGTGGCCATTAAATATTTCCTCTTACCTCCACGCGTGATATGGACCGACTAAACTTTATGAGGTTCTCACTTATTGAAATCTACTAGAACATATAAGGCCCGCCCGAGTAATGGCACATCCCAATGAACCAATTGGGAAAATGAAGCAAAGAGGAAATTAAACCTCGAAGTGCCCGCCCGCCTAAGTTTAATCACCCTACATAGCCAACTGCGAGATAGTTGCTCATGAATTTAAAGTCAATGTCTGCTCACTAGTAGCCTCGTCCCCGAATCCATATTGTACCAAATTTTGGTGTCTGAAACATCTTTATATACTAAAATCGGATTATAATCCCTTGTACCTTAAGTGCCAAAGGGGGGGGGGGTCCATATACACCAACATTTGATTTTTTTGCGATTTCTCGGTAACGCAATCATTTTCCAGAGTTTTTGCTAATTGTCTGATTATGAATACGCTTCTCCTGATCAAAAAAATTTCAATCCGCCCACGGCTTCATTAGAAATTAATAGGTTGGGCCCTAGACCCCCCCCCACCCTGGGGCACCAACGGAAGTGAAAAAATCAAGAATTTTACTAATTAAAAATTAAAGTAAATTAAATCTTGGGATGTATTGGCTTAGATATATACCTTAGGAGGGCAAGTTAATTAATAATTATCAATACTTAAATCAAAAACCTTTTATATGAATTCAGCATCATTTTAATTTGTCATGACGTGCTCGTAACTGTGTAAGTTATGGGAAAAATAAGGTGATTTTAAGTTTCTGAGAAAAAATACAAGATGGGATAAATTTGTCTATATTTTGCAAGATTATTTTAATTGTGATCTGAAGTAGATCTAATGAATTATTTTGGTTCAAAACCTTATATTGGAGTTGCCTGAGGATGGAAAGGATGGAAAGGATGCGAACCACTCCTTTTCAGGGAGTTGACAATTTCAAAATTCCATAGGTCATAGGTGCAAAGTTCGGATTTCAATTTTTATTGTGGGTATGTGGTTCTACGTGACCCCCAATTATTGTGTTAGTGTCATGATGTCAACCTCCCATGGGAAGTGGTGGTCTGGGTGGGTCCATAGGAACCCCCCTTGGGCCACTAACGAAGTTTTTTAGCTTGGGCACTTAAGGTTAATAGCTGCGTAGGACCTATGAATAAGACTTTGAGAGAGCCTACTACTATGTGAATATGCTTATGTTATAGGAAATTATTAGGAATATAGGTCAAAAAATTGTCATCAAAGTCCCCAACCAATTTCTAAATGAAATCCCAGCCACCCACCTAAGTTTGAACTGAACGGAAAAAAAAGTATCATTCGTTGTTTTTTATTATTTCCATTTAAAGGGGACAGGAGATTTTTTGAGGATACAAATTTCATCATTATTGCACTTGGATCGAGGTATGGACCATCCTACCGAGAACGTTCGGGGGATTATTTTAAAACCATACATCAAGTACAAAGCAACAAAACCGCAACTGTGTTTTGAACTTGTTTGTGACGACAGAAAATAGTTAAATCATCATCTCATAACATAAAGACGGCGTATTCGGATTATTCACTTCAGGTGTGATCTAATGCATTGTAAGCCTTCCATATGTGCAAAAAACCAGGGGGGGATCCAAAATTTGTGGGCGCTTCTTTCTGGAAATGTCCTCATGCTTCTTTCAAAAGATAAATGATTGCATGCCTTTTAAAGCGTTTTAGAAACTTTTCCACAAAATGTTTAAAACTCAAAATTCTATCCTTTTATATCCGTTCTGTATTAGGCTCCATTCGTGATAAAAAATATTATTTGTATTTTATTCTCAATTTCACTTGAGGAAATGATTTCTACGGGAGAAAGTAATTTGTTTAGTATGGGAATTCCCCTAGTGCTATATTGAGATTAGACCAGATGTCATTTATTGATAGAATTGTGCAAGAGATGAACGTAATTCCCCAAAATGCTAAACTTAGAAAACTGAATCACTTGTTTATGTTTTGAGATCAACACAGATTTCAAATAGGTAGTTTCTCAATGATGTCATAATGCAGGTGAGCAAGAAGATGATGTAATTTATGGGAGACCCAATAGGCACAGTAGGTGATGTTTAGGCACGATGAATGATGTGGAATACCTATTTTTAGGTTTTAGGAAATACTAGTTGTGAAATAGCGTGGTATATAGGAAGATATCAATGGATAACTCTTAATTGGCAGCCAGTAGCAGTAGCAAGTAGCTAGAAGCTAGGGGGTTTCAATTATTTTAGGAAGGGGCAGAGGGAGAAGTTGAACATATATGAACGTTCCCTACTTGAGGGCCCAAATACACCTGATTTCGTTATGTTCTCTTTATATTTTTGAGCAAGTCAAGGCCCAAAGTCAACGGTTTGGCGGGCCGAATTTGGCCCGCGGGCCGCCAATTGAGAACCCCTGAGCTATAGATAGATTTCACATTAGCGAGATACTCATACATAACATCCATAGGGGTGAGGTTCAGTCCCCAGCCATGCGGACACTAGGCCTTGTTGCCAAGTAACAAAAAATATTGTGTCCATGGTACAAAACTTCTTTACAGATGGGCTTACTAGAACCGGATGCATTAAGAACTACAATGGTCTGTTAAGGATAGGACTTGTCAAATCGCTTGTGCTAATTCTTATTCAAGTTTGGTCGCTTTTTATGGCAAAATAAAAAAATAGTTATGTTAGTGGTGCTGATATAGAATGCAGTTTTTTCTCAGTACTGTGATAAAGTAAAAGAAATGATATTATACAGTGTCAAAGGTATGTTAATTCAATTAACAAATTTAAATGAAATAATTTCTGGCGTTTTTCATTGATACTTCACATGAAATACAACCATCTTAGAAGTGAAACAATGTATTTATGCAACATTATTTACTCGCCTACATTACTATACATGGATGCGTACCATAAAACTTTTCTACCTGTGGCCATTAAAATATTCCCTCTTACCGCTCACGGTGATGGACAGACCTAAAAACTTTTAAATGAGGTCTCATTCATTTTAAATCTACATACCTATAACGCGACTGCCAGAGTCTCATGCCCTCCAATGAACAATGGGAGAAAATGAAGCAAATGAATGGAATTAACCTCGAGGCCGACGCTAAGTTTTAATTCACCTACATAGCTACATACCAGAGATAGTTGCCTGAATTTAAAGTCCATTGTCTGCTTCATAGTGCCCAGTACCCGAAACCATATTGTCCAAATTTTGGTGGTCTGAACACTTTATATTACTAAAATCGGATTATGTCACCCTTTAACACTTAAGTGCCCAAGGGGGGGGGGGTTCCATAGTACCCAACATTGTGATTTTTTTGCGATTCACGGTTACGCAATAAATTTTCAGGAGTTTTTGCTAATTGTCCCATTTATGAATACGCTTCTCCTGATACTAAAAAAATTTCAATCCGCCACGGCTTCATTAGAATAATAGGTGGGTCCCTAGACCCCCCCCCCTTGGCACGAACGGGAAGTGAAAAAAAAAAGATATTTTACTAATTAAAAAAATTAAAAGTAATTTAATCTGGGATTTTATTTGCTTAGATCTATACCTTAGGAGGCATTATTAATTAATTAATAATACTTTACATCAAATAACCTTTTATATGTTAATTAGCATCATTTAATTTGTCATGACGTGCTTTTAACTGGGTAAGTCTATGGGAAAAATAAGGGATTTGAAGTTGCTGAGAAGAATAACAAGATGGTATAAATTGGACTATATTTTGCAATGATTATTTTAATGGTTATTCAAAGAATTATATGAATTATTTTGGTTCAATTCAAAACCTTTTATTGGAGTTGAGAGGATGGGAGAAATATGCGAAACACTCCTTTTCAGAGAGTGGACAATTTCAAAGGGGCCATAGGTCATAGCTCAAAGTTCGGATTTCAATTTTTATTGGGGTTGTGGTTCGTAGTGGACCCCCATTTACTTGTGTTAATGTCATGTTGTCTGGTTTGTCCCTAGGAACCCCACCCTTGGGCACTAACGGAAGTTTTTTAGCTGGGCACTTAAGTGTTCAATAAGCTGACGTATAGACCCTAGTGAATACAGACTTTGAGAGAGGACTACTCTATGGTGGAATTGTATGTATAGAAATTAATATGAAATATATGTCAAAAACTGTCAAAGTCCCCCAACCATATGTTCTACATGACATCCCAGCCACCCCCCACCTAACGTTTGCCTGAAACGTTGAAAAAAAAAAAGCATCATTTCTTTGTTTTATTATTTCCATTTAAGTGACAGGAGAATTTTTGAGGAGTACAAATTTACATCATATTGCCACTTGATCGATTGTATGGACCACCTACCGAGAACGTTTCGGAGGGTTATTAAACCAACATCAAGTACAGCAAACCGCAAACTTTGTTTTTGACTTGTTGTGCACGACAGAAAATATAATCATCATCTCATAACATAAGACGGCGTATTCGGCTTATTCACTTCAGGTGTGATCTAATGCATTGGTAAGCTTTCCATATGTGCAAAAAACCCGGGATCCAAAATTTGTGGGCGCTTCTTTCTTTCTGGAAATGTCCTCATGCTTCTTTCAAAAGATAAATGCATGCATGACTTTTAAAGCGTTTTTTAGAAACTTTTCCACAAAATGTTTTTTAAAACGTCAAAATTTCTATCCGTTTTCTATCCGTTCTGTATTAGGCTCCATTCTGATTATAAAAATATTAGTTTTATTTTATTTCTCTCAATTTCACTTGAGAATGATTTCTCACGGGAAAAGTAATTTGTTTATTATGGAATTCCCCTATTGCTATAATTGAGATTAGACCAGATGCATTTATTATTTGATATAGATTGGTGCAGAGATGAACGTATTCCCCAAATTGCTAAATTTAGAAACTGGGTTCAACTTGTTTATGTTTTGAGATCAACACAGATTTCAAAATTAGGTAGTTTCTCATGATGTCATTACTGCAAGGTGATGCAATGCAGATGATGTAATTTATGTGAGACCCAATAGGCCACAGTAGGTTATGTGTTATGCACGATGATGTGGTAATACCTATTTTTAGGTTTTATGAAATACTAGTTGTGAAATAGCGTGTGTATATAAGGAAGATATCACTGGATATACTCTTAATTGGCCAGCCAGTAGCAAGTAGCTAGAATAGCTAGTTTCGAGCTACAGTAATGGTAGATCGGTGTAGTACATAGTTCCAGGATGTATAATATTTAAGATACCACAGGAGCTTAAAAGCTAAGGATTCCAGTTTGTGGTCCTAAAGGTGAAACATTTGTATTATTGGATTATATTGCTGCAAAATTTTAGTGTCGTCAAGGGAAAACCCCGTCGTCTTGAACGGCTGAAAAAAGGTTATCTTCACGACTGAGAAGAATTCCCATAGAATATACTGGATTTTAAAGAACTGGCAATGTATGGTCATTTGGGGGAGTCTTCGCTGTGAGAACATATCATCTTTGGAAGATAAGGCAACAAAAAACAAGTTTGCCTCAGAAGAAATGTGAAAAATGCTAATGCGAAATGCGTTTTTTTAGAAAAATGCTAATGCGAAATGCGGGTTTTCTTTTTTTTTAATGCATTTTTGGCCCACTTTTTTTCAATTTTCGGACGCTTCGCGGCCGAATTTTCATTTTTTACTGATTTTTTTTTACCAAAAAAATGAAAAGTGAGTAAAACCTAAAAAAAAAAATTATGCGGTCAAAAAGCAATTTTAAACCTTATGCGCGCGGTCTTCTGAGACAAACTTGTTTTTTTCTTGGCCTAATAAGTCGTCACATAAGTGAACTGTCAGACTGTAATATCTTGACATTCAGTGTAATATTATTGAATTGCAATTGTGTTTTGGACATATCAAATTCTTGAAAATCATTATATTAAATCCAGATCATTTGTGCACAAGGCTCATTTATTTGTGTTTAAATGGTATTTCTGACCTTTGACGTCCACAAGACGACGTAACACCATATTGTTGACGTTTTGCATGAAAGTGTTTTTTTTTACTGTTTTTTTCAAGATGTTCAGTAATATATCCACTACTCAAAGTATTGGACTGGCCATTCAATATGACACGATATTATATTGACAAAAGCAACAGATTCTATCTTTATTTCCATTTTTATTTAGTTTTGGTTGTTTTAATCACTGGAAATATTTTTCTATTCTCTATAACATTAATAAAGAGACAAAAATATTCCCCATTGTCAAAAATGAACCAACCCGTATATTAACCCTAACGGACGAGACTAGGTTTTACCTTACAGTACCAAATACTACAAAATACTACTGCACTGAGTGGAGAAAATTCAAAACCCTCTTTTTTCACTTCTTTCTGTGTTTTTTTTTCCTTTTTCTTGTAGCTGAGACGAGTAGCTATACTCGTCTCAGCTCAGCTCGTAGTATTTTGTAGCACTCAGTGCTGTTAGGGTTATGTTATCACTGCTCATCTCGGGAATCTACGCCAGCGAGGGTGAAGCCCGATGTGGGCGTAGTTCTAATTGAAAAAAAAAAAAAAACGTTGAGTTTAAATTTTATTTCACAGCACACGTAGCAAATTATGTCTCTATCTTCTTGTCTGGGTTACACAACACCAACTCACTTATACATAGTATAGTCTATGGAAAAATGGCAACTTTGAGCATGTTTCTTTCACATTTAACACTCTCACAGAGGAAATACAACAACATCACCCCAAAGTACAAGCTAAAATCACCAAATAACCAAATTTTGAACATATGATGACCCGACTTTGTTTTTGAGTTACGAATCACCAAACTCGCCCTATGTCAGACCGGCAACCCAAGATTCTCTATAGTCGCCAAAGCTAGTAATTTGCATATCGATGTGAAATTGATGACCGCGGAGTAAATTGCCTCAAATTCACTGGTCAAATGCCACTTAGTTTGAGAAAACATACCAGTCTACCATGTCAATCATGAAATTTCATCACTTTTTAATATTCATCATCATTTTCCGCATCATTTAAATTATTTCCACATCATATATACATTCAAAATACAAAAACCACATAAAAAACTATCTTTACAGAAGATGATATGGGGGATGAAGAATCGAACTTACATGATAATGAAATGAGAACTATTTAATTGGTACGAAATGCTTTACGATTTAGGCCGTTTTTTTTATATCTAATTAATAGAGTTCCAAAAATTGGCCCGTAGTTTGCACAGTTTTGATCAGAGCATATTTCTTATTGTTTTGTTTTGCGTATATCATTTGCCTGCTAGTATCAAATTAGGATTGTCCGATTTTTAAACAGAATTCTGAACCGTTTCGGTAGTTTTATTAGTAGAATACTTAACCATGAAAACCCCCACTTCAATTGGTATGTATTCTACACCGTTAAGAATTTTTAAATTTTTAAATAGGGGATCGGAATGACTCTATAATGACTGTTTGTATTGTCCGCACTGCCCATTTTGAAGTTTCAAAAGTTATCCAAATACGATGATATGTATTGCCCCAATGAATATACTATATTACATATGTTGAACAATAGTGCAATATAATGAGTACAATATACGCTATACACAGTATTTCAACTTACTGATAACGCCCAATATTTCGTGCTATATTTTGTAGAAATTCCATCTATATGAAATGTTTCCAAGTGGAGATTTGCATCTATATTTCATCCAAAATTTAGTAGAATAAACTCTTTGTAATTTAGTATTATCTAATATAACTTGTATTTCACCATCACCACCCTCTTCTGTTGCAGATTCCCAACCTTCCTCCATGCGGTGCCCCATGTAACATATAATTTGTTTTTGCAGCATTGACAGATATTTTTTGCCTTGAACCATTGTAACGTCTTGTAACTCCTTTATTTATTGTCAATGGATTTTAACTGGCAATATCATCATTCGAATACAAGATTTGTTGTTGTCGTCAGCAAAAAGTACAAACTTAAACATAGATGAAGTATTACAATATCATGAACATATAGTATAAATAATAAGGGCCCTAATAAATCGAATCCTTGCGGTACACCACATGATAGCTTTTGTAGATTTGACGTTACTCTTATTGTAAATACATATTGCGTCCTGTGGCTTAAATAAACTCTTCAAACCATTCTAAAAACAGTTCCTCTAAAGCCATAGTGGCATGTTAATAATAATATCTCATGAGCAATTTATCGAAGGCTTTCGATAAGTCTAAAAAAATACCACCAACGGTCTGTTCATTCTTTTCTACAGCATTGCACACTTTGTCAACTAAATCATCATGGCCATATAATTGAAGGCCTAGCGAAACCCATAACTGAGTGTTTAATAATATTATGTTATCTCAATAAAATGTGTGATACACATCTATTAAATACTAATCGTTTCTAGATTTTGGAAAAAACCTGGGTAAAAA
Organism: Ophioderma brevispina; assembly: GCA_023653785.1. Taxonomy (NCBI): domain Eukaryota; kingdom Metazoa; phylum Echinodermata; class Ophiuroidea; order Amphilepidida; family Ophiodermatidae; genus Ophioderma; species Ophioderma brevispina. The sequence goes on from JAMKCH010015741.1 coordinate 126,223, forward strand.
TGATATAGGTCTGTAGTTTTTGAAAACACTTGAAATCATCTTTCTTATAAAGAGGAGTACCTCTTGGCAATTTTAAGGCTATCGGGAACATTTCCAGATGATAATGATGAATTAAAAATACTAGTACGGTGGTTTTGCAATTTCTTTTGATATTTCTTAAACAAATTTCCAACGTTATCATGGCCTGAACTCTTATTTTGATCAATTTTGAAATAATTTTAATGATGTCAGATCCCCCAACTGGTTTCATAAACATACTGCCCTGTATCGGTTCTTTCAGTATTCAATATTTTTTACCAGGTGATTTATTCTTTTAGCTACTTTGTAACCAATTTAACAAAAAAACATTAATTCATTGCATACCAACCCGGATCCTTTACAAACGTATTTTCATCATCACCTCTTAAATTTTGTTTCAAAGTTTTCTTTTTGTGACGACCAATAATTTAGTTATCAATATTCCAAGTCTTTTCATATTTCCTTTGGGTATTGTTCCAACTTTTAACATATAATCTTTTTTTAGATTTCCGATGAGCTGTGAGTTTGTTCCGATTCAGTGTAACCTTGATTTTTTTTTGTTGACTCGGATGTTAATATAATCTTTATACAATTTATTTTTGTTTATACTCTTTAACAAGTCCCTTTGTATCCCTGGACATAACGGATCTTTCCTTTCTGTGAAGTACACTTTTCTACAGAATACACTCGTCCATAAATATCACTAACGTTTGTCAAAAAATACATCATAATCATTATTAGCATTATACCCCGTAAAACTCCTTCCGTCCCACTTTACATTTGCAGCCTTTGTTTGAGTTTAGCTAAGTTAGCTTCACTGAAACCTTTGTAAATACACTTTTTCAGTCAATTTCTTTTCACACTGAGGTTCGTTGTCATAATGGTTGGCAATTGGTCAGATACATCATAGAATATGACTACTGATGTCTTTATCTAAATTAGTCAAGAGTTTATCTATGAATTGGTCCGCACTTTCCTCGGTATTCTGTTGGTTGTGTATTGAAGGGGATAAGTGTTTTAAAGTTGGAAAATTAAATCAAGTAATCGTTGGGTTTGCCTATCTGGTCATCCTTTACAATCCAACTTAAAAAATCACCATTATAAAGTTAATTTTGTCTCTTCATCATTGATTTTCTGTACAAATCGGTCTAAAATCATTAATGAAGTTGTCAATTGCAGTATGTGATTCTTTGTAAACTACAACCCCAACATAATATTTTTCTTATTTATATTTTCAATTTCTATAAAACTGAACTCATAATTCAAGTTGGCTTCACACAAATCATTCCTTCAATTTTATATTTTACTGTATCATATATGACAGCATACACCTCCTTTTTCCCTCGATAATTTCGATTAGTAAAAACTCATATTAGAGCCCAGGTATATTGTATCATTCATGAGGTTATTTTTTTAGTGATTCTTCTGACAAACCAATAATTGTAAAGTCTGGTTTAAGCTACTCCACTTCTTTTCATTTATCAAAATTTTTGCTTATACTTCTAATATTTTGGCATTCAGAATTGAAAAAATCTGTCTCACTATGATTTTTCTAGTGTCTTTAAAATGATTTGTAAATAGATGAACAGTTGCATATTTGTCTCATACATGTCATCATCCTCATTTACAAGAGTAGTATCTGAATCGCTAGTGGATTAAAAGCAACATTTTGTCCATATTTTACACATAATGTCTTTAAACTTTCTTCTTCTTTCTGTTTACTACTTTCAAATTTTGGAGAAGTATGACAGTTTGTGCATACTTTATGTAGATGTTCACATTTTACTTAACTTCATTATTTTCAACTACGGTCAATTTTACATAGCACAGTTCTTACCTTTATAACAACATGTACTTGTTTCACATAACATATTCCATAGGCCTGGAGCAATTTTACACAATTTCCCATCATAACATAACACAACAAAATAGATGAAATCTTGCAAATTAAACTCAACTCTTCGTTAAATGTAATTTCAAAAAATAATCACTAACCAAAGACCACCTGGGTCTCCGAAAGATCAAATGAAAATAAATCCACAGAACATCAATTAATGATATAAGCAACTTGTATATTTAGTTTCATAAATGTTAACAAAATTATTTAAAGATTGCTGTAGTTTTCACTACTTGTATCAAGATCTACCAATCATCTCTGGCAGTTTGTTTTCCCTTATATGACACTTGACACTTATTTTGTTTGATGCTATTTATTGTATAGATCTAATTTGTGCATAAAATACCGCATAATGGTAAACCACATTAATGCTCACAAAATAAACATCACACTGATCTTTATGTACACACACATACTTTTTGTTGCAAACTTTGTTGTAGTTAATGTTTATTAGTTCGTTTATCCCTATGGTTTTCCAGTCTAAGTCTGGTCTATTTGGGGGTTTGTACTGCAGCACAACCCTTGTTCCAACTACACTATGTTTTGAATTTGATGCTGTTCGTCCTTATCTTGTAGGCAATGGAAGCAAGTCTGCCACGTTCCCGTTTCATGACAGGTGGTAGATCTTCCAATACACAAAGTTTACTATCCCCTGTTTTATTTTTCAGGTTACCAAAGAAATGCCTGTCCGAATCATATCCAAACGCACTTCACTGGTTCTTGAGGAAGCTTTCCATCCCTATCGGGCCTAGCATGTCTTGATTGGGGAAGTCCGTGACAAGCAGTCATAACTATGCCTCTGTTTACTGTTTCCTCCTGGTAGACCATGAAAAATTATGGTGCCATAATCAAGCTTACGTTGTTTTTCTTCATTTTCTTTTTTCTCAACACCATACCCAGTACATTTCTCTTCCTGTCATGTATCTCAAGCATCACCATTTCTCTTCTACTTTTTGCACTTTTTTGTCTACATCAACAGACTTTAACTCGGTATATTCTTCTCTCTATATCATCAAAGCTCTCGCATGGAAGTTTGTTGCCGTTTCTACATCATTCATCGTAGACTTAACAGTTGTTAGCTCTTCCTTTATTTGCCTGATTTCATGCTGGTTTTCAGATAGTTGAGAAAGTATATCGTTCTTCATATCGAGCATTTCTTTCTTCATCATTTCAACAAAATAATTTCAAATCAGAAATAACTATGCATTTTTTTTTCAGACATTTTTAAAGCCTTTTTCCCAGATGCCATTCAAGAAAGTAGTCCCCCAAGATTTTTGATCCTACGGCAGCCAGGTTAGTGGGTGTATCACCTCTGGTGAAGAAAGTCTCCCATGTACAAGCGTATGACACTAGAAATTTCCGTTGACTGAGCTAGTATGTATCGTAGAATGTAAGCTTCCATAAATTTCCTTTTTATATCGCTTAAATTGATGATATTTACCAACTAGCACCATGTTCCAATCTCAGCATAACCTACTACCGCTACATCTTAATCACGACTCTTTTAATAGCAGCAGCACCTTATCCATGACTACAACACTTCGTAGTGTCAAGAATCAAGAATACCAAGACTTTTTGCTTGTAGTACCGTCTGACACAAGGAATTCACCATCTGCCATTAAAAAGCTTAGCACTTCTGTTTCAAATATTACTTATCACACAATATAAATTCAAACACTTAGTGTTATAATAATCTAAATACTTAAAGGCCGACTCAGAATTTCCTGAGGAGGGCTCCCTCAATTTCCAAAAAAATGTGTTTTTTTGCATGTACATAATGCTTGTCCATATATTAATCATTGTGTGAAATGCTAAGCTTAAATCGAATCCTCATATAGAAAATCACAACGTTTTTTTTTTTTTTTTTAATGTTTTTGAATTTTGTATACACATTATCCTATGGGACGTAATACTACACATAAATGTTACTGCAAAAAAAAATCAAAAACAAAACGAAAAATCTGATTCATCTCAACTTTCCAGATTGTACATTTTAGGTTAATATCTATAGTTCTAGTTTTATTTTTTTCTTATTAACACAAAAAATATATTTCCGAATCTCTGATCAGACTTTAAGTGCCCAAGCTAAAAAAAAATCCATTTAAAAAAATTAAGGGGGGGGGGGGGTTCCTAGGGACCCAACCGATATAACTACTCCCGCATGTAGTTTGAATACGAAACTACACAAGTAATTGAGTAACGTAAGAACCAATACCGATAAAAAGAATGACATAAAACTTCGAAACCTTTCACCTATGCCATGAAATGTCAACATCCTAATATATTTTGAATCAAATATTGAGAATACTCCTCTAAATAACTAATTCAATTGATTTATAGCAAAATATAAGCCAAATTTAATACCCTCTTGTATTTTCTCAGAAAGTTGAAAAATCATTAATAAGAGAGGAAGTGAAACAAAAATCCTAGTTGGAGGCGTATGCATAATGTTCCATGATAGAATCATCTCACACTAAGCCCTTCAAACACCCTTTATTGTAGGGACCTATGTACCTCTAGATTTGGAAGAATACAGCTCTATACGCATAAGCTTTTTCGAATGATACTCTGTAGGTTGCCTATCATTAGGAAGTCACTACAAATAGTTTGGAATATTTTGAAACTTATACATGTATGTTTCTGGAGTTATTTGGAAATGAGGTGAAATGTATTGTATACCATTGTATAGCCGGTGTGGCAGGAGATATAGTCCTCCGTACCAGGCTCACATTCCGACTGCAATGGTGAACAATAGGGCAGTCGATTCAGTTGACTTTTCACGCATCACTAGCTTTACGCTTTATTCCGTTGTCGTCTATGGAGCCCGGACTATGAATCCTGCCGGACTATAATTACTTTCACACCAGTTTTAGAGCTGAGATATTGCCTTTAGAATGTGGTGGGGTCAGGATGAAAATGTGTCAAATCTGGGCTCCACAGCACAATCCATGGTATATAAAGGGCAGTTTGGCAATAAACAAAACAAGCAAGCGATATTAAACTTACCATAATAGCGAGTTGAACCCCGTATTTGGCGAAGAAATGAGGTAGATATATATATGAAAGATTTTACAGCTAAAATACAAATGAATGAATCATTTTCAACCAAACTTTGGATATAATTTGTATGAGCTGATAAAGATAAGGTTATAACTGACATTTTGGTTTTTGGGGAGATATATAATAATATCTTTGAAATTGACATTTTAATAAGTTTTAAAATGAGATGTAATTAAAGTTTTCAAAATGTAAAAGGTCCCACTTTTGTTTTATTTTGTGAACTTAAAACAGACATATCTCAAAATGACCATAATGTCAGTTAGGACCTTGTATTTCTCAGCTCACGAAAAAAATAACAAACACAAGTTTACATAATTCATGCATCATAACCTTTACAGGCTTATATCCCAGTTCATTCAAAATAGGGTAACATTGTTAGTATACTCAGGTGAAGAGAGAAGTACCTTTTGTTTTATTTCTTGCAAGATTACAACTTGCACCTATATATGTTCTACTTAAACGCAGAGATAAAGAAAGGTAACACAAACATGTCAGGAGGAAATACAATGCTAAAATCCAAATACGAGAGACGCCCTTTAGCCATAAAAAGGACCGCGGTGCACAGCTGTTTGAAAGTCTCATATATTATATGACAAAACCAAAATAAAACAAACATATCAATGGCGACACACTTTTGACAACTAATTTGGAGTATTTATTCCACTAACTATATCCTGTGTAAATTTGATGTTTTTTTGCGGGCAAATATGATTTTTCATGAAACTCTAGTTTTACACGTCTTTCTATGGGAAATAGGCATATAGAGGGGGCTATAACATACAAATTATAACCTTTATGCCTATACTGTATAGCAAGATTCATGCAATGGATTTTCTGATTTTTGCAGAGGTAATAGCTGTTGATGTCCCTTCTTATATTAGTTGTCAAAATGTGTCGCCATTGACTAAAATTGCTCTAAAAAAGTTAAGAATAATAATCAACCATTCTTATATAGCCCCGGGGCTTACACAAGAGTCTACATTATTATTACGCGTCGTCAGAAGTCGTCACAATCTTTTCGCTTCATCTAGGTGGCGGCTGGGCTAACCGCACACCCTAGCAGCACCTAGATTGTAATAGCACCCATAACAGCTCCCCGTCGCTTGGGTCGACGATGCAATTGAGACTAAGTATCTTGCCCAAGGACACAAACACGTTGGCCACGGCGGGGCTCGAACTCAGGGCCTACTGGTCACGAGTCCTGCACTTTTCCACTGGAGCACACGTGCTCTCTAAAAGTAAAAGAAACAATTTGCACGGGGTCAAATTAATCATCTATAATTTACAGCATAATTAATAATAAAAAAAAATATAATGCAAATTTGGATATTTTAATTACTGATATAAGCAATTATTTGACCGTGCTTATTCAAAATATTAATGTTGACCTATTTGTATCATCATATCTTCATATTGTGTCATGCATTTTTAATGTATAAAGCAATAGATGACTGGGTGGCAACGACTACCTTGAGGGACTGTGGTCAAATAGACCATTACATTTTATGTCCTGAACTTTCATGACTTTTGCTTAAAGCGGCACTGGCACATTTTCACAAAATCTGAAATTTCTTCAATTTGCTCTCAAATGATATTCTAGGCCATTGGAAGAACAGAGATATATTTTACACATAAAAACAACATACCCCAAAACAGGTAGGGACATTGATATGAGGATAAAGATATCCAGGTAATTTGTAGGCTAACTTTTAAGTTTTCCATAACTTTAATCAACAAATGTGTATATTACATGAATATTTTGACTCGTACTCACTGATATTAAAACCACAAAGGTTATAGACCGGTCAAACAGTGTGCATAGCGTAGGAAACATGCATACGGCGTGCGTGTTCTTGTGTTAAACGCCATTTACGTCGTCTGCTGAATTTCGCGTCGCCGGCGACGCTAAATTACAAGATCGTTCCGTTTACCCATAAGGAAGCTGATTTGGTCTTAATCATTTCGGGTGAGGTCTTTTGTATTTAAAAGCTTTACAACCATGCAAAAATATCGATTTTGAAAAATCTTGAGGGCGCACTATTTTTCAAATGTGCCAGTGTCTCTTTAATTAAACTTGTAAATAGATTCAGTCATTTTTTAAAAAGAAGATTGTCTCGTCCACAAACAAAACTAAAGAGGCTGCTTTATTTGCGCGCACGAACTGAAGAAGCTAAAGAAATGCCATACATTGAGCTATCTATTCTAAACGGGATTGTTCAGGATGATCTAAAATGTGTAAAATTGTTTTGATATATAGATAATAAGCCCTTGAATTATTTTCAAACTGTCCAGGGCCGCTCTTACCATGTCAAGCTGAAAAAAATTTGTGTGTCGTATATCTCTTAAATTCCATTTCCGAAATTCCGAAAATCCATTTTTGCCGCTTTTTAAAAAATTCACGGAGCGGACCTTTGCCTTGTGTTTAGTGGCGAACAATACAAATAACGCTACCTCCTTTTTTGCGGTGATGCTCAGGTTGGTAGCCATTTCCTTAGGGACGTAAGGGATATGAAACGAGTATAAATTGTAAATGACAAAGGCTTTAGATTCTCAACCACCGGAACTTCATGGCTAAGAGGTAATAGATAACATAACTGCCTCTGCTAAAGATAATTACAATCATCTTGATCCACCTAAAGCGTTTGATACACTTGACCATACAAAACCATTGTTTAGACCATTTAAATGGCATTTCATGGATCGATTGCAGGCTCATTGTTATTCATATATGTTAAAGAATGTGTGAATATCTCATTAACAATTAAACCGCATAGGGGGGGGGGTTCTTAGGTATCCAACTTTAGTTTTTCAGCCGCGATTTTAACGCTGCAATACGTTTGGGTTTTATTTGTTGTATTTGTCTAACTTTATTGCGCTTTGCAGTGGGTGCAAAAAAAAAATCAAATCCACACTGCGTTGTTTTGCGTTAATTAGTTTTTGGTTCCCTAGAGCCCCCCCTTATGCCAACTTACGGAAAGGCCCATGACAAAAATGACAAATCTTATTAGATTTACGGTGATCTGAGTTTCATAAGTGCATACACCTAGTGAATTACCAGAAATAATTAATTTAGAAAAAAATCTTGCAAGTATAGATGAGCCCTTGGGAGCCATAATATTTTATATACATCAGATGTAGCGTGACTGTAGAACCTATGGTAAATTATACAAGTACCCTAAAAAATTAGAATGGCATGAGACATTGTATGTTTGTGCTTTATGTGTTAAATATAAGTCATTCTCACCAATTGAAAGCACAGCACAATCCAGGCTAGGCAATCCGTAGAAATGTCAGAAACAAATTAGTATCTTTTTCACACATTTTGACGCGAACTATTAAAAGTCAATGTTTGGGGCCCTCATTTTCTTACTGAACAACTTTCTTCATTTTTATTTCTTTATTTGTTGATGTCTTTTAATCCTTCTCTCGAATATGTGATGGATTCATCTAAACAATCCTTAGGAAAGTGGTTATATTAGGGGGGAGGAACCCCCAACCCCCCCCCCCCCCCGTTATGCACTAACGGAAGTGCAAACCCCGTTATCAGTTAAGTGTTAACCCAGTCCTATACCTGAGCCATGTTTTAAAACCAAACTCCCGAAGGGGGGGGGGTACACACCTCCCCTGTGATTTTTCGTTACTGAACACCCGATCCCTGTACATTTGGTACCAAGGATGCTTAGAGTTCTCCTTCCCATTGATACGCAAATAAGTACTAACAGCCCCATTATGCGTCACCTGACGTCATATGTTGAGGAACGTTACCAAAATCCTGATATGGTGGAATTTCGCAATTTTTAGCGACTCAAACCCCTTATTATAGCTCTAAAATGAGGGTAATTATATAAAAAAAACGATCATGTTCCCATCAAGTTGAGTCAAAACCCGCATGAAAATCCTCATTTTCCTAAGCTTTTTTTGGGCGAAAATTGATTTTTTATTCACTGTGTGTGTTCTATGAATGGCAGGTTTTCTGCCTGGAAACTTTATGGCGTCATTGTGACTAAGGCTAGGTATGTTGGTACCATTTTTTGGTAATCAAGAAAAGGAGGACCATAGCTATCTATTGGGTACAAAATCAGTGTCTGTGATTGTTCCCTGTGTTTGTGTTAGGCATGTTGGGACTTCTCTCCCGAAAGGGATGGGGGTGGTTACCACCCCCCCCCCCATCCATCACTTTGGGATCACCCGTATCTTACCTAGACCCGGTGAATATTTGTTTTTGATTAAAAGTAGCGGCAACATGTCAATTGACAATGACATTAAAAATTTGGCACAAAGGGGGTTTTAGCAAGCCGGGGGAAAAAACCTGAAGGGGGTGGGGGTGCCCCCCCTTCCGGTAGACGAGGGTTAGGTACGTAATTTCATTTTCCCGCATACACCGCTGTACGTTTTTAACAATGTATCATTCATTTAATGTCATATTAACAATTAGTGACCGGGGGGGGGGGTCCCTGGGACCCTCCGAACTGTGTTTTCGCGCTGGCCGCTTTAATGCGTGGGGTTTTCGCGCCGATTTTTTTAATTGTCCTGACTTTTAAATGCGCTTCTTTTCATGCCAATGCCCCCCTGGGCACTAACGAAGGCTACTGAGAATATTAAAAAAAAAAAAAAAACAAAAAAAACCAAAGCAATTTTTTTGCTGATATATTTCACACATACATATAGAGTAAACAAATAAGAGTACCCATTTAAAAATAATAACCCTTTATGTCTGAACAATAAACAATTGTCATTGTGGACGGTTGCTAAAAACCGTACGTACAAAGTCTATGGGAACATGATGTTTATTTTGCAACACCCGTTAAAAATACAGTATTCCTAAAACTTCAAGTTTTTGTTAAATATATGTAATTTGGGTCTTCTAGCGTAGATATCAACATAAAATAAGTTTTCAAAAAGTTTGATGTAAGCGCAAGACTCATTTGAATTGTCCGTCTTTTTGCCACAATGTTTGCCCCTAATTTGCAGCCCAAATAACAATTTTCATTTTTTATTGCTGATTTGGGGTTGTCCTATGACCCTTCACATGTGGTATAAATTTCGTACAAAAATTACCTCGGGAAAGTGGTTTCCTTGGGGGGGGGTCCCATGGAACCCCCCCCCCCCCTTGGGCACCAACGGGGGTGAAAACCCCTTGTTCACTTAAGTGTTAAAGGGAAAAACGGGGCTCATGATGAAGATGACAAAGACAAACTATGTGGCAAACATTGGGTATAAAACATATTTAACAGTGGCGTACCGAGGCAGCCGATCCAGAGGGGGCATATTTTCCATGGTCGTCCTACCAGAGGGGGCAAAATTCGAAAGTCGTCCCAGTGATTTGCTCCAATTAAGTCTGAACTTGCGGAAATGCGCGCGTAGCGCGCGAAAATTGCCGGTTTTACTTTAATTTTGCCTAAATTTAGGTTGAAATCGTTCGAAATTCCATGAAGATGGATGAAAATGCATATTTTGGTCCATATCGTCCTGCTTTTTCGAGCCAGATGGGGCAACTTGCCCCCCCCACCTCTGGCCACTGATATTTCACCCCATTCCCCCCGTTTTTGTACATTCACTGTAATGAAATACACATTAAAGCCCTAAATATATGACCGTATAACATTTACGTAAGTGCTTCACATTACTATCTCAAATTATTTAAGATTCAAATCGATTTTTTTAAAGCCCACATGAGTAATGGCTGGTTCTTCGTCGGCAGACATCGGCCGACGCTGGCCTTTTGGATATACATGGCGCTCCAGATGCATGTTCGTATGCGAAGGGGCTTGTGTCGCCCGATGCCAGCCCAAATATGAAACCACTATTAAAAGTCATCGCAACGAGTAGCCACGATAGCATCCCAGTCCATGTTCAGCATTATTTTATCACCCAGAATTTGACTGCATTCAGGTTTGCTCAGATATCGTAAATATTCTTGAACCACCTCTTTCGATGCCGTTTTCCTGAAATTGATTGTGTGGGTCAGAAAATCAAGGAGCAAATCGCCATCTTCGCTTCCTTCTTCGTAACACTTGGCGACATTCACACTCATAGGTTGTGGATAGGCGTTGTACTTGATACCTCGTTTATCAAAGGCCTGTCTTACATCCGGAGTTAAGCATCTTATGAGTAAGTCTGGAAAGCGTTTTTGAATGTGATGGGCTCCGCATTTAGCTGCATAAAGGAAGAAGGAAAAGAGAACAGTGATGACTAGTGTTCATTAACTTTCATTGCGTGAAACTTGAACAAAATATACCATTAACAGGTATTGGCTTATTATTCTAAATATCGGGGAGTGGTGAACACCGTGTAATTGGGGTTGTTTTCCGAGATCAGGCGATGTACGCTCGAATGTTGTTTTAGGTATCAAAATCCCCGCTCCAATTAGGGGATGTTTTCCCTATCGTCTCCCGCACATAGCCTTTTAAAATTGACAGCCTTTCTCATTTAATCACTTTTACTGTCATGGCTGTTTGAACTTTGAAATTGAAACACCTCCATAGTTTTATGCTAAAAAATCCATAATCGACATGATCATGAACATAATACTAAACTGGCCCCTTTTCTAGTTTGTGGAATATGACTTGATTTTTAAACTACTTATGTACAATATTTTGTAATGTGTGTATCGTTTTACATAAAACATCCAAAAGAATTAGTTAATACAATAATAACTAAAGTGTTCAATGTGTGAAACAATTACGAAAGCACCTAAATATAGTCATGCTTTTAACTGTCTACACAGTAAACTTTTGTGGGTCACATTTTGTCCGTGAGATGACCCACCTATTACTCACTTACGTGGGTCAAATGACTCACCTGGGTCAGTTATTTTAACTCATTTTGTACATCAGGAGTGTCGCATTACTCATCTAGACAGCCAAACATGTCAGTTGACTCACTGTATTTGTGTCATTGGACTCGCATACTAAGCGGGTCACCTCACGGACAAAATTACCCACTTTGATGTGTCATTTGACCCACAAAAGTTTTACTGTTATGTAATACTCAGTCTTTAGGTATTTCGGTCGGCAATCTAAGTGAGTGAATTCGATCTTTGTAAAATAGCGAAAGTTCAATTTCACCTTGTAGAGGAGGAGCAGAATATCATAGGGGCCTTATTTAAGAAGTTCGATTACCTCACACTACATAGAAGGTTTAACACCTTTGGTAGTTAGTAAGGACCCTCTACATCAATGCTAGGTAGGTAGTACTCTCAAAATGTGGCGTCACTTTTTCAAAAGGGGCCAATTTAAGTTTACACAGGGGTCAAATTTTTAAAATGCCCCAATCCTGTTGAAATGTACGCCATATGTCCATCTAATCATAAGGATTCCAAAAATGTATAGTTTGTACCACCTACGACCATTAGTTTTGGAATTATAGGGTAAAATGGCAAAAATGGTAAAAAAAAGGTCAATCTCAATTTGTACAGGGGTCAACATTAAAAGTTAATCTGATTGTATTTTAAATACTTGCAAATTATTGCCTGAGGTACGAGGACTCCTAAAAAGTATAGTTTTGATTATGTTAAATATTTACTTACAGAGATAAGGGCCAAACAAGGTCAACACCAATTGCATTATGTTACCCTATGACCTATTTTGTCGCATAACATGGTAACTACGCATTGCAGATGATACAAACTATTCCTTATTTTGACACATTAAGCTAGATGAACAATTTCTTTCATTTTTTAACGAAATTGGAGCAACTTCTGATTTTGACCCCTGTACAAATAGAAATTGACCTTTTTACCATTTAAGCCATTTTGACCCTTTAACTCCCAAACCAATGGTCATAGATGGTACAAACTATACATTTTTGGAATCCTTGTCACTGGACGGACAATCTAGCATAATACATTTCAACGTGATTGGAGCATTTGACCCCTGTGTAAACTTAAATTGGCCCCTATTGAAAAAGTGATACCACAATTTGAGAGTACTACCTACCTAGCATTGATATAGAGGGTCCATACTAACTACCGAAGCTGTCAAACCTTTTCTGTAGTGAGGGGTAAACGATGATGTTTGATCTGGGTCAGAGCTCCTCTACTATTGGTTGAATACCATACATTTAGTTTTGGATGAATTCATGTGCAGAACAACTATCGTAGCAGCCAGTTCTAATCGCTTCAATAGTTCTTTTGCTTGAAGCGCGGTGTTTATTTAGAGACCAATGCTATGTCGTCAGCAAAGTCTAAACATTCCATGGTCTAACTCTACGGCTTCTCCATAGCTGTTCTTTCCTTTAGGCCAGGAAAGATAATGAAATTTTTGGTGTAACCTGGAACTAATTGCTATCAAAGGTTTTTCTTCACAATACATTTCTTTGAAGTACCCAAAATGACATA